>OY728150.1:1755492834-1755735334 GCA_963277665.1 Viscum album
GTCCAGAATGATTCATAGCTTGTGTAAGTATAGAAATAAGATTTTTCACTCCATATCCCATAACATTGGTTAGTTCAGGAGGAAAATCATTGCATTATCCACTACATTTATCAACATGGTTCCTTCAGGTTCCATCTGTCGTCTAAAACCCAAAAAGAATAGTGTGAGAGGAAAAAATCATGATAGGTAAGACAACATAATAAAGGGGGAGTACCGTCAATATCTAACATCTTAGGTTAAATTCTAATATTGTTACCGTAGTTCTAGGACTATATCTTATACGTATACTTATCCTTAGGGACATCCCTAGATATACATTAGAAATATCTCTAGGGATCTCACTAAAGTTCTCGAATCCTAGTTTCCAAAGTTTGACTAAACCTTTCGTATGATACCAACTATAACGGTCTGTAATTACTTCTAGTGGACTATAATTGATACCTATCAGGGCACTCCATGGGTGGCTACACCCCCTGGGCGGGACACACAACCATCCCTAGTGGCAGCCATTTCCACATTATGCCCTTGGGCGGAGAGCCCTGCTTCGTCCAACGCTCACATGTGAGAGTTACCAAGGATCAGATACATTCCTACCTCCTTTGCCTCTGATACCAACTGTAGTGACCCAAATCTTTACTTACATGTACATTACATTACTTTTACAGAATACTTTATACATAACAAACACAGACACACATGGACTGTAATAGTTTAGTGTCTATGGAAACTCGGAATTTAATCTTCTAATCATGGTGAAAGATCTTCAACTTCTCCCATGAAGATCTTCACCTTTAGTTTTCTTACCTAAAACCTTTATTTATATCCTGGGGAAATGAAAACATAAAAAGGGTGAGCTCAAATGCTCAGTAAGGGTAAGCATGGAGAACATTAAACAATCCATAAACATTTGAATGCAAAAGCTTGAACATAAAATCTAAACATCAAAATCTTGAGCAAGGAAATAAATCATGGAAGTACGTAAGGCATATATCATAAAGGAAAATCAATCCTAATAAAATAGAATGGGAATAAATTATGTAATTGTGCAACCATTAACCACTTGATATGATTTCTATAGTATCCAAGGCATTGCTGCCAAGACCATCTTAGTGGACAAAGTCCCTTTCTGAATCGAGTTCACCCATCGTTCCAGTCCTGTATCACTGAACCGGATTAACTTACCGTTCCAGCCATGTCTATATCATGAGATATAAATCATTACCCAATGCATTGGAAGGAGATATAGGTCCCACCCATCTTATAATTAAATCATTCTTACGTGTGCCACAATATATACATAAATCATTCATCATAACCCAAAGAATAAAATGGGTTTCATAAACATCGTCTCATCATAGCATAATCCATATAAAACAAATGGATATCATTTCATCATAAGAAAAATGAAACCATGTAAATAATAGATACATTATACTTGAAACATAATCATACTAAATAATTTCATCTTAGATGGAAAATAGTTTTGACAAAACACTTGAAATGAATTCTTGAGGAAAATATCATTTCTTCTTTAAAATCATTTTCTTTTCCCAAAATACCAAGCAATTTTAAAAGAAAATGATTTTGTTGAAAATAATCATGAAATCTTGTAGATTATGCTTCTTGAAAATAAGACGTTATGAAACCGTAAAAATCCATTCGTGTTGTATAAGTTAAAAAAACATTCTCCTCTTACTTTTAACAGAAAAGTCAAAAGGTACCACGTATGGTAAACAAAAGAAAGATTACATCCATTACACAAAGTAAAATTCAAAGAAGGGTAAACATGGCTTTAAACATACATGGACGAATATTAAACACATTATGAAAAACATTTTATGGAAATGGATGAAAAATATAACCCCAGTAAATACTTACGTATAAGCAATCTCGGATAAAAATGAGATTGCAAAATTATCCCTTACCTTAGGTCTGATATGCTTCATACATATCCAAAACTCCTGTATAATGATTTAAATAATGTCATTGGATTATTACAGAATCATATCCATTGTTATGATATCATATATTGTTCACTTATGACTTTATAATACCTGTCCTTTTGTAAATTCCATGTTAAAGCAGCGTTTTGGGTAAAATCGTTTTATTTATCGTACGTGTTTGGACTTGTTGTTCTTGGTATTATTACTTATATCCTAATTTAATTAATTCAAGAATATAAAACATGATTTATATATAATATATATTCAGCATATAAATATATATATGATAGATCGATAAATGGAATGAAATACACAGTTCATGGAAATAGTAGGTCGTACGTACGCATGAACGTTGTTTTCGTTTCCTTATTGAATTGAATGGAACTAAGTAGATGAAATAAATATATATATATATACATAAATACAGTATCATTATTATTTCATATATTTAATTATTATTCATTATGTATACTTTATAATCATTCATGAATGGTTAACATGGAGAATGAATCTCATCGTGCCGTGGAGACAGTAGTCTGTACGTGCACACGAGCGATGATACCATTCCCATGATCGTGGAGTTGTATTGAAGTGTATGTATAATATTTTAGAATCAATATCATAGTAAAATAATAATATATAGTTATCTATTTAAACCATTATACCCATCCATGTAAGGTGGTGGTCGAAAACAGATTACACCACGGCATGGAGACGGTATTCCGTATGTACGCACGCGCGGTGATTTCGTTTTCCGTGGGATGGATAGAAGGTGAAATAGGGTTTTTTAATATTTATATTAACATATCATTGTATATTTAATATTTATGTTATTAATTCATAATGATACAAATAAATAAGAAGAAGTAGAATAAGAAAGAAACTTGAGAGAATTGGAAGAAGATATTACCTCTTCTTCGACGCACCTTCTTTAAGCTTCCTCGTATGGAAGTAGAGTTGGTATTTTGAGAAGACCATAACCTACATAATTTTTCTAGGGAAGTGGAGAATAGAAATTGGTAGGGGTTGGCCGAGCTTAAAGGATCAAAAGGGTGTGAAGAGAAGAGGGAAGGGGTGCCCTTTTTATAAGGGAGGAGAGGGGCACCTTAGGAAAACTCAAAATATTATTTTATTATAAAGTCATATTTGGTTTTTAATATCTCCAAATTGATTTATTTAAAATATAAGGTAGGGATAGGTCCAAATAATCTCATCCAATAAAATTTGGACATGTTTTGGTTACTATTTTAACCTTATCATTTATATTTAACTCTAAGTTAAATATTTTTACTTTTACCGTGTCTTTTTTTTATAACACAATATTGTTAATAAACATACTATAACAAGCAAAAAGAACCCCAAGTTGTTTATTATTAATATAAATAACCCTATATAAGTCATTTGGCCGAACTTTATATTTTTAGGAATAAAATAACAATTAAAAATATAATATTGTTTTTAAAAACTATTTTATGTCAATTTTGACACTATTTGGTAATTGATTATTTTGAAAATCATAATAGCATGATTAGTTCGAAAAAAGTTAATTTAATTAATATTAACATGTCATAGTAACCTATAAAATTAGTTTAATTCATAAAAAGTCTAAAATTACATTTATTTGGGTATTTATAACATCAATTACGTTAATATTTCATGAATAATATAATTAATGCATCATCATTGTGCCATAAATAAATAAATTTATTTAATGTCTAAAAATTATAAATAAAATAACATTATGTAGGAAATCTTTTTAGATTTCTAATTAATATTTATAGTCTAATTTATCTCATGTATAACTCTATATTAAAAATGTTTTAGTTATTAAACTTTGATTTTAACTATTTTAACTATTCTTTAAATAAAATAATATTAAATGTCCTAATCTAATCCAAGTGATCCTAAATGATCATATTTTATTCCTAAGGTTGTTTTTGGTTGAAGTACAGTTATCCAATAGAATTATGACATGTGTTAGGGTAATAATAATAACATTTTTACCCTTAATTACCCTATTTACTTTTAACCGTGGTAAAAAAAAGTGAAAAGTTACTATTCACCAATAATTGTTTTCATCTCATGGAACCAAATTTTAGTCCTTGATATTTACCATGTCTCTCGTATTTTCGAAATTCCACTCACAGAAGTGGTAAAATTAAGTTTTATGTGAATTTGCAAATTCTCCTATGAGGTGGGTAAAAGACGGTGAAAGTTCAATAACATTTTTATAAATCTAAAATTATTATAAAATGACTCCAATGAATTACATTGAACTTATATAGGTATTATGTATCAATTTTGACCTAAAATAAATTTAAATAAAATAAATAATTATTTAAATAAAAAGTTGGTTTTTGAATAGTAACCCAGTGTTTTCACTATTCATCAAAAATTTAAAGTTTTCAAAAAAATACCAAAAATTCACCCTATGATAATTTCGATATTCCGAATCCAAAAATTAACTCCATTTCGAAAGATAAAATTTATAAAATTTCAAAAATTTGGTATTACTATTCATACCTGCTAGTTTATATAACATATCGTTGTTTAGCGAAACTCGGTATTCCGTACAACACACGCTATCATGGAAGGTTGCGATTGCGTGTAATGCAAGCCAAGTCGGGGATGTGTGTCGTGAAAGCTCATTTTGGTGTATCGTACAACATAAGGCATTAATGAAATTAAAAAGAATATTTTTCATAAAATCTCAGGGTGTTACATCATAGAAGACTACACTGTCATATAGAACAAAAAGCCTCTAGCACCATCCATTCCGGCTGCCAACTCCTCCATCTCCTTCCAAGCATACATAGATTCCTGAACTACCTCCTTCTTCAATATACTAATTAGTCGTCAGCCATGAAATTCCCCTTCCCAAGGTGTAAGAGATATCAAAATCATAGTCCTGAAGGAACTTCATCCATCTCCATTATTGCAAGCTCATATCTCACTAGGAAAAGATATACCTCAAACTCTTATGATCGGCGAAGACCACAAAGTGATCCCCAATGAGGTAATGTCACCAAAACATTAATACAAACACAGCTACTACTATAACCATATCAAGGGTGTCATGGTTACATTTTTGGTGATGCAACTGCCTAGATCCGTAAGAGATCATTGTTCGTTGCTACTTCAAGTTGCATCCCAAGCCCAAACAGAAAGCATCACAAAACACCTTGAATATCACACCCTCCTATGGAAACCATAGAACTAGAGCACTGAACCACTACCACTTCATATATCCAAATTCATCCTCAAAATTCTTTCTCGACATAAAATCACGGTTCTATCTGGTCAGAGCTATCAACGAATCTGCATATCAAGGTAATTCGCATACAAATATCCGGTAATAGCTTGCTAGACTAAGAAAATGATGAACCTATGAAAAATTATTGGGTGATTCCCAAGAAACAACTTCTTTAACCATTTATGGGTCCACTAATACCCCCTTCTAAGAAACCAATTCACCTCTTTTGTCTAGTAATTTCACTTGGACAGCTTTCTGTAGAGATGGTGGCATTGAAGGGACCATAGGAAAGTCATGAGATTCTCGGTATTCTCCGACTCTGAATTTAAATAGATCAATATGTCATCAGTGAATACAATTATGAATTTTTTCAAGAACACGTGAATTATAGAGTTCATAATCCCCATGAACACAGTTGGTGCATTCCTAACACCAAACGGCATGACTACAAACTCAGAGTGTCTATACCTCCACCTGAAAGTAGTCTTCAAGAAATCACCCTCCTATACCAACAACTAGTGATATCCTTATCACATTTTGATCTTATAAAACCAACTCTCCCCTCTTAGAAAGTCAAAAATATCTTCTATCCTTGAGAGAGGGTAATGGTTCTTGACCGTCACCTAGTTCAACCTCTAGTAGTCTATGCACAACCTTAGACTACCATTTGCCTTCATTCGGAACAACACTAGAGCATCCCATAGAGACACACTAGTTTGAATAAATCCATTATTCATCACATCATAAATCTGTATCCTCAAC
This sequence comes from Viscum album, assembly GCA_963277665.1. NCBI lineage: Eukaryota > Viridiplantae > Streptophyta > Magnoliopsida > Santalales > Viscaceae > Viscum > Viscum album. Next base: position 1,755,498,793 of record OY728150.1, read on the forward strand.
TACCACAACTCATAAGTCACTATCTTATAAGGATCCATCAAAATTAAAGAAGCATCGGGCAGTAAGTTTATCATGAACTCAACATCACGTTAAGGGGGTAGAGTCACAAACTCCTCCAGAAAAACATCCTGGAACTCCCCAACAACTCTGGTAACCTCTTCCATCCCAACATCTGCCGATTCCACTTACATCTTAGTCAACAAGGAAAGAAGAGACTCTACACACCAACTACTAACCTGATAACCCTACTTGCCAACGAAAACCAAATGTTTGCCATCCATTTCTAGAAAAACTCTTCTATAGAAACAATTGATAATTTTTTATGTTCAATACAACTAGTTGATGTTGAGAATGACATTTTATGGTTGTATCTATAGAAAGAAGAAATCTGCATAGGAATGATGTAGTACCACCATCAGTTTACACCCCCCGCACAAATCAAACAAGCCGGTATGGCCCCGTAATAGAATACTCAACACCAGGGGAATGTGAATACTATCAAAATCTATTCCTAAATCATGGAAAATACTAGGTGAATCAATGGAGTGAAATGATCATGAATCAAACAAAGAATAATAAATGGTAATAAAAAAGCTGATCGTACCTCTAATGATATCTGGCCATGCTGGAACTATTGCCTCTATAGCATGCAACTAACTGTGCCCAAATACTCTACCCCTCTACTAACGAATGCCTCCTCAACCATGCATTGGTCGAGGTCCCTGAAGAATTCCCTGATTTTGGCCTCTACCTACTATGTCTCCCCTCAGTGGAGTAGGAACCTGCTATGCCTACTACTGAAACAACCTAGCTAAAAATTTCTTTTATGGATGGTATTAAACCTACCCACTTCCACTATACTAAGAACGAATAGACATTGAACACTAGTTTTGAATATTCCAATAGAATCCGTAGATGAAACAAATCAGCCCCAAACCCACTAGAAAAACACGAGCACAATAATGTCAAAATAGAAACTATTGTGGCAGACTCCCCATCAGTCGGAACCTCGAAGACCCTAGTGATGGATACCTGCTGCTACTAGTAACCCTACCCTTTTAAGAACTCTTCTGAATCCCCTCTCATGGTATACCTCCTTGATATTTTATTCTCTCAATCACTTCCACCTTCTTATGAACCTCCAAGTACATCAGCAACGTAAAAGGAGTAACTGTGTACTGTATAGAAGGACGAAGTGCCTCCTCTAGGTGCCATACATGAGAATCCTCATCTAAAAAGAGATCTGGGAAGAAAAAAATATCCTTGAACTTAATACCCAACTCTCATATTGATATACTCCCTTTCTGAAGGTAGAGTATCTCCCACCTCTTCTTATCCTTTATAGTTGACAAAAGGAATTCTGCTCAGAACTCCTTTAGAAAGTCGACCCACAACACATCTACCTCCTTCCTCTCCCCCAAATAAGTGTCCACCATGGACGCATATCTCATCGCATCTGAATAACTTCCAAAAGATCCCAGTACTCTTTGAGAGCCTCAATCAAACTGAAGGTGATGTCATGATCCTAGATCCATCTCTCCATCTTCATGTCCTAAACACTACCCTTGTAATTTCTCAAGGATTTCTGTTGGAAAGAATGTAACATTCTCTTCCACTAGTCATCCTCCTACACTGGATCATCCCTCCACCAATCAATTTGATCAGCCTGTTGAGCCTTAACTTCCCGAGCCACACACAGAGGATGATCAGGTTTCATAGCTGAAAAAGGTAAAAAAGAAATTCCTAACCCTGATTAGTCTGGAATTTTATTTAAGATTCATTTTAACTCATTTAACTCATTCCATTATCCATTTAAAATTTTCCAAAACTACCCAATTCAAATAGGAACACTAGTCATTATGTTTCATGTACTTTTCCTAAGGTCTTTACCCTACAAATGGTGTTGTCCCACTTGGTCCTTAGGAAATCTCAGAGTCCTTGCATTAGATCACAGGGCCCCTAAAGTCTCATGCCCATACCAGTATTCCCTGGCCTATGTCATACAACAAGATCATATGCCACTTTTTCCCTATCAATACCATGAAATATTCACTATTCCAAACTCTGGACTCCATCCTATCACTCAACTATCACCATTGATACCATTATGTCAAGATCTTGTACCTTCAAATATGCCCTTCCTGAGATGCAAATGAAGGAAGAGAGATAATGGCCTTCGAGTCATGCCTTCCATAGGCCCTGGGGTGGTAACACCAAGGGTATACAATCTCATAAAAATGGGAGGCATTTCCCTTTTTAAGAAAACAATATTGGGAGATAAGATGGTCCATCCCAAACAACTTTAAGTACTATATGTGTGTGTTTGTGTAGGAAAGCCAAAATCCATCCCTCATGCATGATTAAAATAAAACTGTAACAAATACAATAAAAACATTAAATTAAATGAAAAAAACAAGGCTATGAAAAGTCACTACAACTGTCCCAAAGTCCAAACCAGTAATGCCCATCACGGTATGTATAGTCCTCCTAGAAACTTGAAAATATATTAATATACATAGGGTGAGAATACAAGTATACTCATTAGGAAAACCAATGTCTCTCATTCAAAAATGAATGAATCAAGCTAATTCCCTTAGGAGGAAATAGCAGAACCTAATAGCACCTAACAAGGTATACTATCCATCGTAACCTCACCAAGGAATGATCATTAAATAACATAAGTCAAGTAATATAGTAAAATGAACATCGATATTAGGGTACCCCTCACCACTTTACCACTTATTAGACACTCTCGAAATGTCCTGGAGCTCCCACTTCTTCTGAACATACAACACCAAAACCGGCCCACCCACACCTGGTTCTCATAGCTAGTCCCATCAATTGGGAAAACTAAGCTCATCGCATCCCACATGTAAACACTTGGGCCACCTACCACATCACATCCCTCCCACAAAACCTAGGACAAAAACCACACCTCATCCTGAAGAATCTTGGGATATCACAACACATCTCATCTCAAAGACATCTGGGAACCACAAATCACCTGCACACACCTAGGCCTCACAAAACACAACATTATTGAAGAATCATGGGATATCATCTCCTAAAAGAGGGACTAGGAAAGAGATGGTGTCCATCCATCCATCCTCCCACCATGTTGTTTGGGAAAAACACCCTCCCCCATGATGATGGGTGTGTTTGGTGCCTAGTGTTCAACTACTGTGGGGTGGGTATAGAAATCACAAGGAAAAATTCAATTAATACATATTGATACCAAACACTCATTCCAACTTATGGGTTCTTAACCAAAAACCATCCCACATCACTCCCAGATTTTTGCAACCTCTAATTACACAACCACACAACAATTCACAACTCAAATCATACCCCCATCTAATTCATTTAACCAATTATCATTCTTTATTAAACAATTCATTTATTTCATTTCTATCCTGGAAACTGCCAAGCACAACACATAACAATCCACATAGAAATATTCACACATAGTAAGATGAACCATAGTGATTTAACCCACTTAGCATTTCTTTTTTGTTTAACAACCATTCATGTCATCACAAAACTAATCCTGATACATGGGGTGAAGCTTTGGGCATGATACTCCTGGAGAAACTTGGGGATAATTACCCATAACAACAACTTCCATCATAATTGTTCAAAGTCATATCACCCAATCCATCCTCTCATCAGAACAGACCCCCAACTTTCAGACACACCCAACAACACATCACATCCCAACTATTCTCAGCAGCCCCACTACATAACCACATCCCTCCCATGAACACATAACTACACATACCAATCACATCCGTGCTGTATAACACTTTTCATTTGTTCCACAATCAAACAATTTATCAACACAAGATTCCATTACACCACTCAACCACCCCATAAAACATAGCCATTCTCACAGTTGTATCACAATAGAAACCCATGGCATAACATATTTAGATTTAATAAATCATATATTATTTAATTCCACTTAGTTATTTAAGGGTTTAAAATAAAAATAAACGGTATGACCTAGGGAATCCATTTATTAGCCATATATACATGGTTAGCAATTTTTCATATGAAGGTTTTCAAGGAAAATATACAACATGTATTCAGTAACTCTCTCATGTGAAAACAAAGACCCCCAGTAGCCAGGATTTTCCTCAGGGAATTTAGCTTGTATAATTCAAAACATCAATAGATAACAAAAAATAACATAATTCACTTTTCTCATCAACACATGTTGATCTTTAACTGATTCAATTATCTTTATTTATTTGGTATTCTACTATCTTTACAAGGGAGACATTCATACACCCATGTCACATGATACAAAAATAAAAGTGAGATGAAGGAATCCCTACATCGAAGAATATATGATCATCACTTCCTGATTACATCGAAGAAGGGGTGGGCGTATTGCAAGAAAAGCCTCCAAGGAAAAACATGATCAAAAGGGTACAGCACAATGCATATCTAATTGGGTAAGAAAGGTTCAAAAAGTACCAAGAGTAAATGGGAGCACACAAAGAAGATATTATCTCTACTTTAGAAAGTATAGATCCCAAATCAACAGAATGAACCTTTTTTAAAATCCATTAAAGGTGGATCTTGACTAAGACCAAATTGTTTGAAATTTAAAAGGAATATTTAGATTTTTAAAAGATATATACATGTAGAAAAATCTCCATAAACCATTAAATATGATAATATATTCATTTTATTTCAAAAAAAACATAAAATGGGGTGAAACTACAAAAAAGTGGAGAATTCTGGAATTATTCCAAATTGTTGGAAATGACTCACCATTAGGTGAAGTCACTGTTTGGAGTCATCGGTGTGACTCACCAATGGGACTCATCGTTGCAACTCACTATTGGAAGAGCTATTGGTGGATGAGTCATTATGGGGTGAATCACCATTGGATGAGCATCTGGTGGATGATTCACCATTAAGTGAGTCACCATCAGATGACTCACCACTCGCAACCTACCATCGTGGCCTACCATCAGCGACTCACTATCATGAATCATAGTAGCGAGTCACCAGTGTGAGTTTATATTTTAACTCACAAGTCCTGACTCCCTATTGTGAGTCACCGTTGCGACCTACCATCACCACCTACCATTGGAAAAAGTATAAAATTTTCAAAGTGTTGGATTAATTCGTATTGTCATCCAAAAACACCTCAGACACTGGATTTTCACAAAGTAATAGACCGGTGAGGTCTAGTACATTAAAATGTTATAAATTATCCAAATCTAGAAGACAGTGATAGTGACAATGATAAGGAGTCCTCTCATATAAATATAATCATACAAGAAAATTGATATCATCAAAAATGTGATTATGAGAAGTTCAATCAGACTCAGTCTTATATTCCATGTTGTGTATAAAGTCTCAAGATAAGGTAAGAAGACCAAATTGAGATATACTAACTCATCAGAAAGAAACATCTGGAAGAACATTTGTGATCCCAATAGAAAAATGTATTATGTAAAGCGAACTAGATGAATATTTTGATATTATCATGTAGAGATTTGATACGTCGTAAATTGGAGGTTTGTTAATTCATTGATTAAACATTTACAAATCCATGATCAAGTTAATTTATTATATCCAAATTAAACATGTAGTGTTATCAATTTTTAGGAATATAAATATCTTAGGTTAAACATATGGGATCATATTTAGATTATTGATCTAAAGTTCATTGGAAAAATCATTTATGAATTCATTGGATAGAAGTTATATATAATATATCTGATAAAATATGATTAATGTTTATCAGACCTAATCAATTGGTCAAAGAAAATATTGAGTCAAAAATATAGATAAGCTCTTTGATAAATTCACCAATAAAATTTTTCAGAAAAAAATTTTGAGAATATTTATATAAACTATATAAAAACATTACAATAATTATGTTGAAGCTAGTCTTCTGATGTTTGTTAATATTTACATGCTTAATGATGTTCAAATATGTTCCTTAATGTTGTGTATAAAATTTTTAAATATATTGATCTAAAAAAATTATTAGTAAGACTAAATAATGTTATAGAATATTTTTTAAGAATACAAGGATGTTGAGAGGATTGGACCATTTGATTTTTGATTTTTTGTTGAGTGGTTGAACACATTTTATTTCCCACCATTTCTCTTGGGTGAGTGATAATATAATGGGGTGTATATACAACTCGTACTAATATTTTTCATACGTTCATAAAGGTGACATAATGAATTATTCAAAGAAGGTTGATTTTCTAACCAAGGGAATTTCTGGTTAAGGTATATGTACACTGAACATAAGTACGGTGAGAAATGGTGCCAGACAGAGGTGTTGATCTGAGACACTAGTCAGTGACATCAGTCAAGGATACTAGTTAGAGGTTGTATCCGAGGATTATTCCAAAAAAATATGAGTTTTAATTTTTTTTCTTCATCATACTGAGCATATATTAGAGGCATCGTCTCATGAATTACACCATATAGAGTTTCATCGAATTAACTTAGAGCACATCAGGAATACTCTAACCAAATAGAGAAAACTAGATGGATGGATTTTTAATGAAATTTATATGAATATTTTCTAAAGTTTTTCTTTTTTATATTAGCATAAAAACATAAGAACACATTATAATTGATGGGATTCTGTATATTTTCTTATTGGGATGTAGAAGGACCTTAACGAGAGTTACATTTATTGAATTCAGTTTCTATATTAGTGGGTTTCCATGGATTGATAAGAGTCTCCATGGATTGGATGTAGTCACCTATATTTGTAGAGAACCATGAAAATAATTTTTCATCTAATTTACTTTCCAAAACATAGTATACAAAGTTTGGTTGAATTTTATAAAGTTGAAATGGATAGAAAACAATAAAAATTTATAATGGATAGTTTCTAAAAGGGGAGAAATTAAAAAACGTTATCATAGATCCACCCCCACCCCCCCAGTGGCTATCATGATCCTAAAGAACATTAAGTTTTATCAAATGAAGTTTATATTGTTTGATCCTTATAACGAATAATTTCTAATTAGTCAAAAAAAAGTGGTATTATTTTCTTTTTTGGGAAAAAATATCATGGTTGGAAAAACAGAATGATACCATATCTTCTAACTTCTATCCTAGAGTTCATTGATGTTTTTATATGTGGGTTTTTACCCATTGAGGAAGACCCTATTATTATATTTTATGAAAAAATAAATCTTGAGTTAAATGGGAAAGAAAGAAATTTTATTCTAATGCCTTTGTCAGAAAATTTTTATATAAAGATGATGGGTCTCAAGACAACTAGGGAAACATGTGATAAACATGTATATATCTTTTAGGGAAATATCAATGTAGTGGAAGTATTGAAACAAATCTAGCTAAGTAAGTATAGATATATCATAATGGAATATAATGAAATTATTGATGATTACTTTACCAAAGTTAATGAAATTGTTATCAATTTCATAGGTTCTAGATATGTCTTAAAAGATTCTACTATTTTCAATAAACTCATGGAAAACATTCTAGATAGTATTGATGTTGATATTTCTACCTTATAATATAATAATTATTCATCTCTTGATTAATTTTATAAAATTATTGTTTCTTGTAAGATGAGTAAAGCTCCATCATTAAAAACTATATTAATAAATAAATAGATTTTCAACCTATGAAGAAGTTAAATTTTCAAGAAACAAAATTTGAGTAGGTGTAATTATTTAAATTAGTATATAAGTTTATAATGAATAAAATGATTTAATCATGACTCTTAAATTTAAAAATTAATAGAAATGTAGGGAAAAGTATGGAGGAGAATTCTAACAAAAAAATTTCAAGTGCGAAGGAATTGTAAATTTTTCTATAAATTTTCCTAATAAATTCAAAGAATATGAATATGAAGATGTATATGATAAAGAAGATCAACCATGTTTAAATAATTATAAATAGATTCTAATGAAAAATAAGATATCCGATTAATATAAGAAAAAGTTCACTAGAGAGAATATAAGGAGTATGTGGTGTAAGAATGTTGAGTATGAAACTAATGAAAATAGTTATTAAAAAGATGGAAATATAGATAACTTCAGAACTTTTTATTCTAATTTTGAGAAAAAATAACATTACTTAAATAGTTAAGAAGAATAAAAAGGTCAAGAAACCTGCAAAAAAATATTAGATTAGATTAGAACTTGTGGTATGTCTTGATAAAAACACAAAAGTCAAGAAAAAAACTAGAATGTTAAAGAATTAATAATGTAGAAATAATATAGTAAAGGAATATTTATTTAAAAATGAATATGTGCTCATTGAGGATATTAAGAATCTCAAACTAAATATTGCATAATATAGGAAATATAGTGGAAGATATTAGTAATAAGAATCCTCCATGAAATATTTGGTTTGTAAAACCCAATAAATTTTCCTTGTGGTTGAAAGTAACTTAATGGATATGAGTGAAAAATTCAACATTGATTCATTCATAAATTATTAATAATACCATTCTATTGAGAAAACTCATTACAAGAATATGCTGAAATCTATACCCAAAAAATATAAAATTTCATCAAAGTATACATACCATGTATGTGTTAAAACAATATTAGGAATACTTGGATTGAGAATATATGTGAGGAATACATCACATCTTTAGAAGATAGAAATAACCTTAAAAAAGGGTTCCACATGCTTGGGAAAAATAGATACTAGAAATTTGGTTGAACCTCAAAGACTCACTATAGATATAAATCATATTTATATATAATATGAAGTGTTAGTGGATATTTTAAGTGTCATGGTATATATTAGAACATGGAATATAATTTTTGGTGGAACATGTATCATATTCAGAATTTGAATGAAGTGAGGGGGAGAAATGGTAGAAGAAAAGAGAGTAGCAATCTTAAGCTGCATGAATAATGAAAAAAATACATCAAATTATAGTATTATTCTAAATAAAAATTAGTTTTAATTCAAAGAGGGTTTTTGGGAATTGTGTGACTATATAGGTCACTATAATTACAAATGTTTGACAACACACCTAGGAAATGTTTCATATAATGGAAAATAAAAAAAACTGGAAGGAATAAAATTGAGGAAAGAGATGTTGTTGTTGAGACTACTCTAAATGATAGAAAAAAGAATAACGATCAGATTATTGATGGTGTTTGTTCCTCACATATGACAGGTAATATAAATATCCTAAACTATTTTTAATAACATAGAGGAGGATCATTTAATTTTAGAAATGATAGTTCCTTAAAATGAGAGTAATACAAAGATTGAGATTGAAGTTCAACAACTAAAATTGAAGGAAGTTATGTTAATTGAGGGAATTAATCCCAACATAATGATTGTGATCCAAAATTATGATGGGTTCAAGTAATTAATCATCTTAAATGATTATTGTATCATAAAATGTTTGAAATATATAAAATTTATTACTAAGGGAGAAAGACTCAATAGAAACCTATTCTAGATTAGAGATTTGTGTAACTCATGTTACTTAAGTTTTTAGGATTCAAATAGTTTGTTCCATAAAAGACTTGGGAACCATGTCCATAAAATTATAATATAACTTTATAAATAAGATACTTTAATAAAAATATCACAACTAAAACGGAAATATGATTTTTTTTTGTAAAAAAATCCTAAAAGGAAGGATGTTTTCTCATAGAGATAAGAAATTTGATAACCAATAAACCGGACATATTAAACTCTTTCTCTCTAATAATTATGGGTCTATGAGACATTAACCTATAAATGGTGATTTTTATATCATGAAATTCACTTATGACTTCAATCTAATAACCAATATAATATTTATGAAACATAAATCATAGGTTGCAGAGTTGTTTATAAGTTTCAAAATATATGTTGAGAATGAAATGTTTTCATACCTAAAAAAGCTAATAACTAAAAATATAAAAAGGGTACACTTGAAAAAAAAATTAGTTCTACCAGAAGAAGCATGGAATCAAACATCCATACGGTTATTCCTACAATCTATAATAAAATAATGTGTGGAAAGGAAAAAATATAATTTTTATTGAAAGGGGTATAAGTATTCATGATAAATACAGACTTTCAAAAAAATTATAGATAAAAGCTATTAAAAAAGTTGTTCATATAAAAATATACATTTTTTTAGATAGAAAAAAATTAATTCCAATGAGTTGTGGTGTTCGAAAAGTTCAATATTGAAAAAATTAATGTTTTTTGGAGTCCTTGATTTCTAATGATAAAAAATATAGATCATGAAATGTTAGATGAAAAGATAAATAAGGAAAATCAATGGGATATTTAGAAAATGGAAGAAGTAAAAAAGTGTTGAAGTAAATGTATAAAAAGGTTGTTTGATTCCTATGGTTTCAATGTTATTTAAAATTAGACTTCATTAATAATTTTTTTTGGATATGATATGTTTAAAAACACATATCTTTAATACACTTTATTTCATGATTCATTACATAAAGATAAACTTTATACAACCCCATAATACCATGAGGCCTAGAGTCAATAAAAATCATTAATACTTTTAAACAGAATTTTCATTGAGGTTGTCCTATATAATAAGATATTGACTCAGGTAATTCCTAGGTCCCCTACATTTATGGAAAATGACTGTAAATAGATTCTAAGGATCATTTTTATTTTTCTCCATAGTACTCTTCATTTTTTCTCATAAATTCTATAATTTATGTCCTTCATTCCCACACATAAATCATTTCTTTGTTCCATTGATACACTTTCATGGGTGTCTCCTTCAACGTTTCCTGCATTATGGAAAATGAGCTTTCTTTTCTCCATGGTCTTCACTACTGGAGCTCTTGTCATTCTCCATCTTTCTCTTCTTTGTTGAGTTTGGTATTTGGTTAATGTATATGTTATTGATCATATTTTTGGAAAATTGATTAGGCATGAACATGATATCTTTTACGCCTATCAATGTTCCATTTTGTTGCTCATTTCCACCACTGTTCCCTCCTTGTACATTGTGTTCAATGTTACGATAACATCCTTGGAATCCAACCATTGACTAAAACTAGAAAGTGGAGTGTGAGTAACAATAGTCATAAAATAATTTATAAAATATCATGAAAACTTATTTTCAATATAAAATAACATATGATTAATTAAGGTTATTTATTCTGATATTTTATAAAAATCGTTCAAATCGGTTTGTAAGGAAAGTTTAAATTATCCTAAGCATATCCCCCAGGAGTGTCGTAACCTAGAATGCAGCAAGGCCCGTATTCATGTATCAGGATACCCCAGGTCAAGCCCAAAACTCCTTGTCGGAGTTTTCAATCCTATGTACATTTGTGCCAGATCCACCTCCACCTACTCGTATCGGCCCCAACCTTTAAAAAAAATATTTAAACAAAATCTCTAAATTACCAAAATTTTTGGATGTTCTTCTATATTAATCCCCAAAGTCTATCTTAGTGTAATGTCCTCTAATGAGTGTTTTCCTAAATATAGCTTCCAGGGTTTATACTATACATCCTCTAATACCTACTGTAACTCCCCGACCCTAGTTACCCAAAATCGGTGCATTATTACATAACATTGGAATGATCACAAGGGATAAAATCCCAAAATACAAATCAGTTTAGTAGCCTTGGAAGTACTACATAAAAACATAAGTTTTACATTCCAGTATGAAATGAAAAACAACAACATTGTGTCTCCTTTTAACACATTCATCTCCTTTAGACTATCCCCACTGGCCAGTCATAATATACTTCTTCACATCCTGGGAAAAATAAAACATAGAAAGGGGTGAGCTCGGGTGCTCAGAAAGGATAACAATATTGCGGAAACTATCATAAATAAGCTTAAACATTTAAGGCAATGTATAAGACTAAAACACAATCCTTTTAAACATAAACATCAGCATAATATAGAAAAGATAAATCAAATAATTCCATTAACTTATCCACATAGATATTATACTTGTCGAATAATCACATGTAATATCAATATCCAATTTCATAATGATTGAATGCATAATGATGGACATCATAACCACGTAGTCAAGGCCTTTTTCCAATACTACAAATAAGATTTTGTCAAGGCCTTATGCCAAGAAACCAGTTTGTCTCATGAGACCTTCCAATTCATTGAGGAGCTATAGTTCACTCCACCCTTCACATAATAATTCTAATTCATTCCTCGTATGAAAAGGTTGAAACATAATCTAAACATTCGTATTAAAACTAGCAGACTAAATGTAAATAATTTAACCCAAAACCATGAATTTTATAAAAACAACACATCCTCAGTCAAACATAGCTCATTCAATAAAATATATAACATTGTATTATCAATCAACGTCAATCATAAATATAATATAATTAAGGATATTGACATAGATGAAAATAATTAGTAAAACTATTTTGGAGAAATATCCCATTTTTCCTGAAAACATTTAAAAGTCTCACTATTTATCAAAGAAGTCATTTAAAAGAGATTTTCGAATTAAAGTGTCCCATAACACTTTAAATATTTGAATGTAATTTTTATTATAAAACAGTCATGTCCATGTAAATAAATCTTTAAAACTATTTTTAAAATGTGTACATCAATGAGAAAGATTTAGAAGAATAAATCTTTAAAATATTTAAAATGATATTTTAGTTAAAGAGTTCCTAACCAAATGAAAAAACTATTAAATATAAATAATTATGGTAATAAAAACATTATAATATCATGAGAATAAATGGATTCATGAAATAATATGTCAAATTATAGTATGTACACCATATGAAAGTGAATTGGCACATAACAACAAAGAAGTCTCAATGGAATATTAATTGAGATGAAATCCATTATAAAGACTTTATACATAGGTCAAGGATAAATAAATGACATAATTATATGTGAAAAATATAAATACACTAAATATTATTTGATATTTAGTGTAAATCAATCATTGGACCTTCACACATATTCTTGTAAAAATAACACCAATGACTTGGATGTTTAACATAATTAATGGAAATTGAATTAAGATTACTCTTATCAAGTTCATATCGATGAATTTAGAATTTATCAATAGAGTGATTATGTGTATAAAAAGTATATCCACACAAAGGGGATTGTAAATTACTTCATAAATAAATAAATAGTGATTTCACACATAATTTTGGAATAAAATAGTCAATGAAGTTAGTGTAAAACCCAATGAGTGGAAATCGAAATTAGAAAAATTCCCTTACCGATTTGGTAACATACAAAAAATACACCGCATGAAAGAAGGATCATATAATGAAAGATTTTAAATACCCATAAATTAGAGTATATTATACAAATAATACAATCATGGGTAGTACATACATCACACAAAAGGAATTGGTGGCAAATGTAGCATGAATCTCACGGGAATAAAAAGTGAGATGAAAACCCATTACTTGTACTTTTCCTTAGTAGAGGGTAGGTTAACCTCCTGTATAATGGTGAAATAATTTTTATTAAATTATAAAATAACCACATAAATAAATATGATATCATATATGATCTTATAATATTGCTTTCTTAATAATATTTCAGTAGTGTCATTGTTTCGGGTGTTAACTGATTTATTTTCCTTTATATGTTTTGTTACGTAAGTCATGTTTGATATGAATTGAATGTTTTTTATTAATAAACAGAATGATATTAAGTTCTTAAAAATTATTTTTAATCATAAAATGAAAATTATTTTTGAATGGTTATGATGGGGAATGAATCTCATTACGTTTGTGGCGACGGTAATATGTACATACAAATGAGCGAGAATATCATTCTATTAATGGTGAAATCATATGTAATTGGATGGTATATCATATATAAAGATTAATTAACATGTTATATTTATTATTTACATCAATTATACTAATTATTATACCCATCAAAATGATGAGGTGTTTAATAACAAACTACACCATGACGTATAGACGGTAAGCCGTATGTACGCACGTATGCTGCCTTTTTCATTCATATGTTGGATAGAATAATGAATAAGGTTTTCCATATTTATAATAAGATCACATTATGTAGTAGGTACTGGATTTATTATTTTTTTATGGAAACAAAAAATAAGTAGGATGTGGAAGAAGAAAAGAACTTTGAAGGAGGTGACGAAATTATTACCTCTTCTTCGGGTGCTTCCTTTTGATTTGATCAAGAGGGATCCTTTGTTTGTATTATGATAAAATTAAGGAATATAGGTTGATTTGAGGGTAGTTTTATATATATTTGAATAAGTTTTGGCTTAGACAAATGTATTTGGAGGTGTGATTCTAAAAGAAGAGTAAGTACCCTTTTATAAGGGAGGTGAGGGTCACTTTAGGAAAAGTTTAAAATATTATTTTATTATACAATCATATTTAGTTTATAATGGCTTAAAATGGATTTATTTCGAGGATAATGTGGGTATGGGTTGAAAAAGTCTCAACCAAAAGGTTTTATATAGGTTTGGGTAACCATATTATCCTTATCATTTAGATTTAACTCTTAATTAAATAGATTAACTTTTACAATATCTTCTTGTATTTTTATGTTAGATGGTTAATAAATTTACTATAAAATACCAAGAGAACCCCAAGTGGTTCATCAATGACATATATATTATTATATAAGTCCTTTGGCCGAACCTTAGATTTTAATAAATATTATATCAATTAATAATATAGTATTTGTTTTAAAAACCCATTTATGTCAGTTTTGACAATATTTAGTATTTGGTTTTTGTGAAAATCATAAAAACTTTATCACATTGAAAAAAAATTATTTCATCAACCCTAACATGTCATATTAACCTAGAAAATTCTTGGAATACATCAAAAATCTCAATTTACAATTATGTTAATATTTATAATATCAATTATTTTAATCCTTAAATAATATGGTAATTACTTCATTATCATTGTGTCATAAATAAATTTAATAATTTAATGTCTAAAAATTATAAATAAAATACCATTATGTAGGAAATCATTTTATCTTTCTAATTAATATTTATAGTATAATTTATATTATTTATAGCCTTATATTGAAAATATTATAGTTATTAATCATTAAATTTAACACTTTTAAGTCTACTTTAAATAAAATTTTGATAAATCTCATAATCTAATCCAAGGAGACCAAAATGATCATATTTTATTCCTGAGGTTGATTTTGGTCGAAATATACTTATCCAATAGCATTAGGACATGTTTTAAGGTAATTATAATATCATTTTTACCTTTAATTACCTTATTTACTTTTAACTATGGTAAATAAAAGGAAATAGTGGCAAATATAGCATGAATCTAACATGAATAAAAAGTGACATGAAAACCCCTTACTTGTACTTTTACTTAGTATATGGTATGTTAACCTCATTTATAATGGTTAAATAATTGTTATTAAATTATAAAATAACCACATACATAAATATGACATCATAAATGATCTTATATTATTGCTTTGTTAATAATATTTCAGTAGTATCGTTATTTAAGGTGATAAATAATACATTTTCCTTTATATGTTTTCTAATTTAAGTCATGTTTTATATCGATAATATATATTTGATTCATATCCAGAATGATATTATGTTCTTAAACATTATTTTTAATCATAAAATGAAAATTATTTTTGAATGGTTATGATAAAGAATGAATCACATCGTGTTCAAGGAGACGGTAATCCATATGTACGCATGAGCGACAATACCATTCTATTGATGGTGAAATATTATGTAATTGGATTTTATATCATATATAAAAAATAATTAACATGTTATATTTATTATTTACATCAATTATACTCATTATTATTTCCATCCAAACGATGAAGTGTTGAATAACAAACTACACCACGACGTGGAGACGATAAGTCGTACCTACGCATGTAAGGTGACTTTTTCCTTCCTAGGTTTGATATAATAATGCATATTGATTTACCATATTTATAATAAAATCACATTTTTTAGAACATACTGGAGTTATTATTTTTTTATGGAAACAACAAAGAAATAAGAAGTGGAAGAAGAAAAGAACTTTGAAATAGGTGATGAAATTATTACCACTTCTTCAGGATGCTTCCTTTTGATTTCTTCAAGAGGTATAATTTGGTTGGATTATGATAAAATTAAGCTATATAGGTTGAATTGAGGGTAGTTTTAAGGATATTTGACCAGGTTTTGGCTGATCCAAATGGCTTTGGGGATGTTATTTTGAGATAAGGGGAAGTACCCTTTTAAAAGAGAGGTGAGGGCCACTTTAGGAAAAGTTTGAAATATTATTTTATTACACAATCATATTTGGTTTATAATGGATCCAAAAATAATTATTTAGAATATAATGTGGGTCTGGGTAGAAAACATCTCAACCAATAGGCTTTAGATAGGTTTTGGCCACCATATTAACCTTATCTATTAGATTTAACTCTTAGTTAAATAGTATAACTTTTACAACATCTTCTTGTATTTTTATATTACATGGTTAATAAACGTACTATAAAATGCCAATATAACCCCATGTGGTTCATTAATGAAATATATATTATTATATAAGTCCTTTAGGCAAACCGTAGTTTTTTAGGAATTTTATATCAATTAATAATATAGTATTTGTTTTAAAAACTCATTTATGTCAATTTTGACCCTATTTTGTATTTGGTTTCTGTTAAAGTCATAAAAACTTTATCACTTCAAAAAAATTATTTAATCAACCCTAACATGTAATATTAACCTAGAAAATTTCTGGAATACATCAAAAGTTTCAATTTACAATTATGTTAACATTTATAATATCAATTATTTGAATCCTTCAATAATAAGGTAATTACTGCATCGTCATTGTGTCATAAAAAAATTAATTATTTAATGTATAAAATTTTTAATTAAATACTATTATGTAAGAAATATTTTTAACTTTTTAATTAATATTTATTGTAGAATTTATCTTTTGTATAACCCAATATTAAAAATGGTTTAGTTATTAGCCTTTGAATTTAACACTTTTAACTTTTCTGTAAATAAAATAATAATAAATGCCCTAATCTAATCCAAGTGAACCAAAGGGTCCTATTTTATTATTAAGGTTTATTTTGGTCTAAATAAACTTATCCAATAGAATTAGGACATGTGTTAAGGTAATTATAATGTCATTTTTACCTTTAATTACCCTCTTTACTTTTTACTGTGGTAAATAAAATTAAAATGTTACTATTCACCAAGAATTATTTTCATCCTGTTGAGCCACATTTTACTTAATGAAATCAACCGTGTCTCTCAGAGTTTTGAAATTAAATTCACAGAAGCAGTAAAATTATGTTTTATTCAAATTAGCAAATGTGCCGAGAAGGTGAGTAAAAAACGGTAAAAAGTTCAATAAAAAATTATATATCTAATCTTATTATGAAATGACTTAAATGAATTAAATAAGACTAATATATTTATTTTTTATCTACTTATTCTTTAAAATAAATTTAAATTAAAAATAATTATTTAAATAAAAATTCAGCTTTAAACAATAGCGTAGTGTTTTTTCACTATTCATCAAAAAATGAAAGTTTTTAGAAAAAGACCAAATATTAATCCAAAGATAATTTTGATATTCCAAATTCAAAAATGATGTCTATTTTTTCAAATTCAAAACATATAATTTTTATTAATTAAATTAAAAAAATATTTTCATTGTCAAAACCAGAAAGCGGGTTTTTGAGAAATAAAAACTATAAAAAGATTGATTTGTGTTTATGTCAAATTTAAAAGTAAAATTACTTCCAATGACCATAATTTGATTAAATTATAAAAAAATAATCTAATTATACTTCAAAACCAATAAAATGTATAATTTAACACTATAAATTATTTTGATTAAAAAAGTTGTTTTCAATTAATATTTAGTATTTTTCACTATTCATTAAAATATGAAAGTTATTATAAAAGCACTAAAAATTTATCCAAACCAAATATTTATGTCCTTATTATAAATAAGAAGTCTATTTTGTAAAATTTAATATATGAAAGTGTCAAATTTTGTATTTAAAATGGGTTCCCCATTAAAAGCCAATAAAATTGCATTTTTTCAAAATTTCTTCTTTTATCTGAAAAATTGAATCTGTTCTTATATTATGCCTAAGAAACACATAATATGGATGTTAAAATTATATGGAGTATATAAAATTTAATATTTGGTTATTACTATTCATAACTTCTTTTTAAATGGCTAGTTTGATAGGTCGGTGTGCGCTTGAACATGGTGGGGCGTACTTCGCACATTGTCGTATTATTCAAAGAGAAACGTACCACGGAATCTTGGGTTGTTACATTCTTCCCTCCTTTAATAAATTGTTTCCTCACAATTTTAAATTTTTTTTGAAAATAAATGGGTAAATAAATAGAAGATACCTTTATGGAAAACCCAGATCAGAAATAGGGTTAATAAAAAATAGTCTTAATCAGAGGGAAAGGGAAATGAAAAAGTCACCACAAAATTAGGATTTCGAATATGTGAATATTGGTGGAAATTATAATTAGAGTAAAAACTTCAATATTTATAGGGTGTGATTGAGTTCATCAATCACAAACAAGTGAATAGAAAATTGAGGGTCTCAAAGCCACAAATCTATGATGATTTAAAATATCGTCACTTCAACAAAACATAAGGTATTAGAATAACACATTTTTGGTTTTAAGACCTTTTCCTTAATGTTTAAGAATTATTTTATTCATAGAATAAGAAATATGAATACTTGATAAGTAGTGTTCTATCCTTCAACTAATTTTTACAACAAACTTGTCTTTCACTCCAAAAGATAAGCATTCCAGACGACATGGTCACACATGAAGTTCTAGAATCAAATTCAAGATAATCACATAATCCAAGAAATACTAACTATATATTTCCCTTGTCATTAGACATTAACCAAAACCAAAATGGTTAGTACAAGATCATATGATCCCTAAAAAGGATAATCCTTTATAGAAGGAAATACTACTCTTAATCTACAAAATTAAACAAACAATAACCAATGTTCAACAAATACCATTCAAAAATATTGTCCTTAAAATTATTTAAAATAATCCAAAATATGTTAGAAACCCAAAATTTTCAAGTATTTGATCACATGGTCTTCCATGATAAATCTTGACATTTATCTCCAAATAACATCGAATACTATTAAAGTCACATACTTAAAAGTAATTAACCTAATCACATAATCTCTATGATAGGTTAATCATTTTTCATAAATAACCCTATTCTCTATAAGTCCACAAAAAAATATACATTCTTCCAAAATAAAAATCCACCATTACTTCTCAAATGAAATCCCATAGTATTCTATTTTTCTTAGGCATATAGTGTTCCCAAAAGAGAGAATGTCTTCTAAAATAACATTTATCACTTAATCATCAAATCATTTTCCTATACAAAGGATAAATAATAAGTTCCCAAAATCAACTTATTCTTGATCCATAAAATCAATTAACTAAAAATAATTAGACATACTAACACGGTACTTCACGTAGTCTCATGGTAGGCAATAAATCCCAGTCGCACTTTGGTTATGGGTTTGATTCCTACAGCTTTGTCTGACACAATGGGTTTTCACATGGTCTATGTGTTTTAATTGTTTAAAAGCTATATAATTTTATAACATTCCCAAAAATGAGATAAATTCCTCAAAAATAACCATAACATATTTAAACCCCAAATATTTTCTTATACCTTGCATTTTCATCCCAAAAAGTGATAACCTGTAATTGACTCAAATTCAAGGATCATATAAACCCAAATGGTTCTTTATAACTATATCCACAAAAGAAAAGATAATTCTTCCTCAAATTTCATTTTCATATAACAAACTACAATGTTACACATACAATAAAAAAGTCTTCCAAAGTAATCCCATCAACAAAGAGCATTAATACTTTTGAACATTTCGTCATCCATTTATTTCCACATAGGTTCTTCCTTGACTTAGAGGTTATCCTATAGAATTGGACATTGACTTGGGAAATTCCTAGGTCCCCTACATTAATGGAAAATGACTATAAATTGATTCTTAGGATCGTTTTTATTTTCTTTTATAGTACTCTTCATTTTTCCTCAGAAAATATTTACTTTATGTCCTTCTTTGCCACACATAAAGAATTTATTTGTTACATTGAGACACTTTCTTGGGTGTCTCCTTCCACATTTCCTATATTATAGAAAATAAGATTCTTTTTCTCCATGGTCTCCACTACTAGAACTCTTATCATTATCTTCCTTTATCTTCTTTGTTGAGTTCGGGAGTTGGTTAATGTATATGTTGTTGATCATATTTTTGTAATATTGATTTGGCATGAACATGAATTCTTTTATGCCTATCAACATTCCATTTCATTTCTCATTTCCACCACTGTTCCCACCTGGTACATCATGTTCAATGTTACTATTAATTACTTGGAATCCATCCATTGACTAAAACCAGAAAGCAGAGTGTAAGTAGCAATAGTCACAAAATCATATATAGAATATCATCACATCTTATTTTCAATCTAAAACACCATATGATTAATCAAGGTTATTTATTCTGATATTTTATTAAAATAATTTAAATTGGTTTGTAAGGAAAGTGTGAATTATCCTAAGCATATCCCCCAAGAGAGTCATAACCAAGAGTGCAGCAAGTTCTGTTGTCATGTACTAGGATACCTTGTGTCCAGCCCAAAACTCCTTGTCGGAGATTTCACTCCTAGGTACATCTGTGCCAGAGTTGCATCTACCTACTCGTATCCAGAAAAGGGTGTATTGCCTGGAAAATACACAAAATCACTACATTACCAAAATTCTAGAAAGTTCTTCTATACTAATCCCCAAAGTCTATCTTAGGGTAATGTTCTCTAATCAGTGTTTTTTTTAATCTAGATTCCATGGTTTGTACTAAACCTACTCTGATACCAAATGTAACTCCTTGAACCTAGTTACCTTGAGTCGGTGCATTATTACATAACATTATCGTGATCACAATGGATCAAATCCTGAATGACTGATCAGTTTAGTAGCCTTTGAAGTACTACATACAAACCTAAGTTTTACATTACATTATGAAATGAAAAACAACAACATTGTGTCTCCTTTTAACACATTCATCTCCCTTAGAATATCCCTGTAGCTCAGTCATAATATACTTCTTCGAATACTTGTAAAAATAAAACATAGAAAGAGGTGAGATCAGGTGCTCAGTAATTATAACAATATATTGGAAACTTTCATAAGTAAGCATAAAAAATTAAGGCAATCTATAAGACTATTACACAAGACTTTTAATCATAAACTTCAGCATAATATGGAAAAGATAAATCAAATAATTCCATTTAATTGTTTACATTGATATTCTACTAGCCCAATAATCACATGTTATATCAATATCCAATTT
The DNA here is from genome assembly GCA_963277665.1 of Viscum album. NCBI lineage: Eukaryota > Viridiplantae > Streptophyta > Magnoliopsida > Santalales > Viscaceae > Viscum > Viscum album. The sequence continues at coordinate 1,755,520,165 of OY728150.1, forward strand.
AATAATGATGGAATGCATAATGATGGACAGCTTAACCACATAGTCAATGCCTCATGCCAAGACTACAAATAATATTTTGTCAAAGCCTTATGCCAAGACACTAGTTTGTCTAATTAGACCTACCGATGAATCGATTATCTATAGAAGGCTCCACACATCATTAACTAAGTCCAATTCATTCATCATATGAAATGGTTGAAACATAATCTAAGCATTCGTATTAAAACTCGCATATGAAATGTAAATAATTTAACCACACACCATGAATGGTATAAAAATAACAAATCCTCAGTCAAACATAACTCATTCAATACAATATAGAAGATTGTATTATAAATCAACCTCAACCAAGAATAAAATATAATGATGGATATTGTCATAGATGAAAATAATTATTAATACTATTTGGGAGAAATATCCCCTTTTCCTTGAAAACATTTAAAAAGTCGCACTATTTATCAAAGAAGCCATTTAAAAGAAATTTTTGAATCAAAGTGTCCCATAAAACTTTGAAACTTTGAAAGAAATATTGATTATAAAACATTAATTTACATATAAATAAATCCTTAAAACCATTTTTAAAACATTGAAATAAATGAGAAAGATTTAGACGTATAAATCTTTAAAACATTTAAAATGATGTTTTAGATAAAGAGTTCCTAAAAAATGAGAGAAGCTTAAATACAAATAATTGAGGTAATATAAACTTTTAAATATCATGAGAATAAAGGTATTGGTGATATACTATGTAAATGTACAGTATGTACACTATATAAAAGTGAATTGGGGCCTAACAACAATGAAGTCTCAATGGAATATTAATTTAGATGAAATCCATTATAAAGACTGTATCCTTAGGTTAAGGATAAATAAATAAAATAATTATATGTGAAAAATATAAATACACTAAATAGGATTGGATATTTAGTGTAAATCAGACAGAGGAAATACACGCATATTCTTGTAAAAATAACACCAATGACTTGGATGTTTAACTCAATGAGTGGAAATTGAGTTAAGATTACTCTTATCAAGTTAATATAAATGAATTTAGAATTTATAAATGGAGTTATTATCTGTATAAAAATTATATACACACAAAGGGGAGTGGAAATTACTACCTAAATAAATAAATAGTGATTTCAAACATAATCTTAGAGTGAAATAATCAATGATGTTTTCCTCAAACCCAATGAGTGGAAATACAAATTAGAAACTCCCTTACCAATTTTGTAACTTACGAAACATAAACCCCATGAAATAAGGATCATAGAATGAAGATTTTACATACCCATAAATTATATTATATTACACAAAGAATGAAATCATGGGCAGTACATACACCACACAAAAGGAAATAGTGGGAAATATAGCATGAATCTCACATGAATAAAAACTGAGATGAAAACCCCTTACTTGTACTTTTCCTTGGTAGAGAGTAGTTTAACATACTATATAATGGTTAAATAATTGTTATTAAATTATTCAATAACCACATAAATATGATATCATATATGATCTTTTAATATTGCGTTGTTAATAATATTTCAGTAGTATCGTTATTTGAGGTGTTAACTGATTCATTTTCCTTTATATGGTCTATTATGCCTGTTATGTTTGATATGGATAAGATGTATTTGATTCATATCAAGAATTATATTAATTTCATCAACATTATTTTTAATCATGAAATGAAAATTATTTTTGAATGGTTACGATGGGGAATGAATCTTATTGCGTTCGTGGAGATGGTAATCTGTACGTATGCGTAAGCGACAATACCATTCTATTGATGGTGAAATCGTATGTAATTGGATTTTATATCATATATAATGAATAATTAACAAGTTATATTTTTTATTTACATCAATTATACTCATTATTATACCCATCCAAATGATGAAGTGTTGAATAACAAACTACACCACGATTTGGAGACGGTAAGTCGTACGTACGCACGTATGATTATTTTTTCATTCATAGGATGGATAGAATAATCAATATGGTTGTAACATATTTATAATAACATCATAATTTGAAGAAGGTATTGAGTTATTATTTTTTAATAGAAACAAAAAATAAATAGGAAGTGGAAGAAGAAAATAACTTTGAAAGAGGTGATGAAAATTATTACCTCTTATCCGGGTACTTCCTTTTGATTTGATCAAGAGGGCTCATTAAGTTAGATTCTGATCAAGGTAATGAATCTAGGTTTAAGTTAGGGTAGTTAGGAGGATATTTGATCAGGTTTATGCTGATCCAAATGGATTTGGAGGCTCAATTTTGAAAGAAGGGTAAGTACCCTTTTATAAGATAGGTGATTGTCACTTTAGGAAAAGTTTGAAATATTATTTTATTATACAATCATATTTGGTTTGTAATGGCTCCAAAAGGATTTATTTCTAATAAAACGTGGGTTTGGGTCGAAAACCTCTCACCCAATTGGTTTTATACAAGTTTAAGTAACCATATTAACCTTATATTTTATATTTAACTCTTAGTTAAATAGTTTAACTTTTATAATGTCTTATTGTATTTTTATATTACATGGTTAATAAACTTAGTATAAAATAAAAAGATAACCCCAAGTGGTTCATTAATAAAATATATATTATTATAATAGTCCTTTATTCTAACCATAGCTTTTTAGGAATTTTATATCAGTTAATAATATAGTATTTGTTTTAAAAACTCATTTTTGTAAATTTTGACACAATTTAATATTTGGTTTTTGTTAAAGTCATAAAAACATTATTACATTGAAAAAAAATTATTTAATCAACCATGAAATATTATATTAACCTATAAAATTCGTGTGACACATAAAAACTCTCCATTTACAGTTATGTTAATATTAATAATATCAATTATTTTAATCCTTTAATATTAAGGTAATTACTACATCATCATTGTGTCATAAATATATTTAATTATTTAAGGACTAAAAATTATAATTAAAATAAAATTATGTATGAAATCATTTTAGCATTCTAATTAATATTTATAGTATAATCTATCTTATGTATAACCCTATATTAAGAATAGTTTAGTTATTAAACTTTAAATTTAAAACTTTTAACTCTTCCTTAATTAAAATTATAATAAAAGTTATAATCTAATACACCTAGACCAAATGGATCATATTTTATTCCTAAGGTTGATTTTGGTCGAAATATACTTATCCAATATAATTAGAACATGTTTTAATGTAACTATAATATCATTTTTACCTTCAATTACCCTATTTACTTTTAACTGTGGTAAATAAAATTCAAAAGTTACTATTCAACAAAAATTATTTTCATCCTATTGAACCACATTTTACTAAATGATGTCAACTGTGTCTCTCATATTTTTGAAATTCAATTCACAGAAGTGGTGAAATTATGTTTTATACAAATTTGCAAATTTGCCTAGAAGATGAGTAAAAGACGGTAAAAAGTTCAATAAAATTTTATATATCTCATCTTATAATAAAATGACTTCAATGAAGTACATTTTATTAATATAGGTATTATGTATCTATTTTGACATTAAAATAAATTAAAATTTCAAATAATTATTTAAATAAAAAGTTTACTTTAAACAATAACACTATATTTTTTCACTATTCATCGAAAAATGAATGTTTTTAGAAAAATACCAAAAATTCACCCAAAGAAAATTTTGATATTACAAATTCAAAAAATATGTATATTTAACCAAATTCAGAACATATAAGTTTTATTAATTAGTTTAAAAAATATTCTCATTGTCAAAACTAGAAAGTGGGTTTTTGAGAAGTAAAAACTATCAAAAGATTGATATGTGTTTATATCCAATTCAAATGTAAAATTACTTCCAATGACCAAGATTTCATTAAATGATAAACATATAATCTAATTATACTTCAAACCCATTTAAATTTTTAATTTAAGAATATAAATTATTTTGATTAAAAAAGTTGTTTTCAATTAAGATGTAGTATTTTTCACTATTCATCAAAATATGAAAGTTATCAGAAAAGCCCCAAAAATTTATCCAAACTAAATTTTTATGTCCTGATTCTAAAGAAGAAGTTTATTTTTTAAAATTTAATATAAACAAGTGTCAAATTATAGATTTAAAAATGATTCTCTATTAAAAGATGATAAAATGGCATTTTTTGAAAAATTATTCTTTTATCTAAAAAAATAAATTTGTTCTTATATTATATCTAATAAATACATAATATGGATGTTAAAATTATATGGAGTATATAAAATTCAAAATTTTGTTATTATTATTCATAATCACTTTTTAAATGGCTAGTTTGATAGTTCGTGGTGTGCTTGAACTCGGTGTTGCGTACTTTGCACGCTATCATATTATTCAAAGAGAAATGAATCGTGGAAGCTTGGGGTGTTACAATTTTCACCAAATCTATGATAAGGGAATGATTTTATGAATTTAGTTTGAAACTCCTTGTTATACATCCACCAATTACTTTATATGGTTTGTATATAAATCTCCCCCACCTTGTTATGGATTATGTTTTCAAAATGTGAGGGAAATTATATCTTTGTAAAAAGGTTTATAGCTCTATATTAAATAAATTTCAAGGATTTGTTTACATAAAAATAGGAGAGAAAAATTTTTAGTATGATTTTATTTTATCATTTCTATAAATTTACTTTTCACCAAGTGATTTAATTCTTTAAAAAGATTATTTACCGAACAGTGTAATTTATAGTGCATTCTCTGACAAAAAATCTATAGTTTTGTTAATGTTAATAATTTTTTTGAATGTTGACCACAAATCCATAAGGTGAGGTAGGATATCCTTTGGTATTTTTTTGAAATTTGTTTTTCATTTATTGTCAATATATCATGCTATGAATGTTTTTCTATATCAGGTAAGATTGAGTTTCTTTTGTTGTTAAAAATGATTTGTAATGATGTGCTAGAGGGGGATAAGAATGTTTCCTTCATCACATTATGAAACTTTCCTATGTTCAAATAATTTTTTTATGATATTAAAGTTCCTAACATCATAAAGATATTAATGATCCAATATGATATTGTATAAAGTTTTATATCATAAAATGTTACAAAACGAACCATAGTTGAGTCTAGGGGTGGAGGCTTTCAAGTAGTCCACATTGATGGGTTTGTATGAATTTGTAAAAATTGAATGATATAAAAAATGGGAGTAGTAAAAAGTGTGAGAAGTAAAAGTTTGAGTAAAATTACAATGTTTAATATTAGGTTATAGAAAAAGAGGGTGAAAAAAAATTGAAGGTTCAAGTTATATAAAGTTAAATCTAGATGTTGTATAATGCTTGGAGTTATGAAATCATGGAGGACTTTTCTTAATAAAGGCTATAATATTGAGTACACTGGATAAAAATCTATAAAACCGAGTTAAGCTAGATAGTGGATTTAAAACTCCATGTGATGAATATTACATATATATTTTTATAAAGGTCATCATATGAAAAGTTTATAGGTATGTTCATAAGTTCCATCAGATGAATAAATTTAATAAATTGGGTCATATGGAGGAACTGGTTGATCAATAAGTATGCTAAGGTGATTTTTAAAAAAATCATATGATCACTCAAAGGTCTACCAGAATAACAATCATTAGAAAAATGATGTATTTACATCAAATGGTGGTTTAAATGATGTTGTATCAAACAAAACCTTTAATTCTAAGTTTTGTATAAAGTCTCAATATGGTCTAAGGTGACTGAATGAAAAGATTATGACACATTAGATTGGAAAAGTCAAAATAACATTTCTGAGTCCCTTGGATAAGAAAAGCTGGTGAAGTTCACCATATGAATATTTTGATATCATTATCCAGGAACTTTATATGTCATCTATTGGAGGCTTCCAATATCATCCTTCAAACATATTCAAATCCCACTATCAAGTTGATTTTTTTCATCTAGAGGGATCATGAAGTCTTATTGATGGTGAGAAATACGAAGATCTTTGGGTGAATATAGTGATCCCATCAAAAGGGGAAACGATCTGAAGATCCTCAGAAAAAAAAATTGAATGAATTGGATTAAGGAGGCATATAAAGAACATTAATCAAAGATGTATAGATTTTATCAGACCAAATTAATTTGTCAAAGAAAAGCATTAGTTTATTGGATGGGGAAGCTCTCTAATAAAGTCATCGGAAAAACATTTTCCAATGTAAGATTTCAAAATCTTTACATGAACTACGTAAATACCATTACATTGATGATGTTGAATTTTTTTATTTCAATTCTTTTTTATATTTCCATAGTTAAGTAAGTTTTAATTGGTTCCTTAATGTCAATTTTATGTATGTTCAAATTGATGGATCCAATACTGAGTTTGTAAGAAGATTCCAAAATGGTTTGAAATATTGTAAAAGTTTCAATGAATTTGAGTTGAGTAGGAGATTCGATATTTGAGTTTTGTTTAAGTTAGAAAATATATTTTACTTCCATCCTTTTATCCTAGTTGTTATCCTGTTAAAACATATTATACCAACACTAATCATACATTCATAAATGTAAAGTGCTAAATAATTTTGAGCATGTGGAGTTTCCACAAAGGTAACATGTGATCAAAATAAAATTACATAGAATATATTTTTAGTGATAATTTATACCAGATATAGAATCCAATCAGAGACACTAGTTAAGGACATTGGTCAAATATAATTGATATATATTGTATCAGACACATATTCTGTAGTGTTTGTGAGGAACATTTTTTTCTTCATCAGAAAAAGAAAATATCAGTAGTGTAGTCTCATGAGGTGGATTAGATGGAGCTTTTGACACCCAAATATTTTATGAAATATATGTTTTTGAAATAAAATTAATTTCTCCAGTATCTTTATTTATAGGAAATATCAAGCTTAAGTGGATCTCGATATACTATGAAAATATTAAAATTTAATGCGACAACAATATTCTAGCTTTAGAATTGGTGGGTATGAATTGAAATAACAAAATTATGAAAATTATATAGTCTACCCTTTTATAATGTAAATTTTTTTATAAATTGATTATAAATGAAAATAATAATCATTTGAATGAAAAGGAAATATTTTTATAAAAAACCATTTTTATGAATCAATTGTATTTTTTATCATAATAAATTAAATTAATCACTATTTTTGGATAATTTTAATTAAATTTGTATATTATATATTATATAAAAAAATTAACATTCACTTCATATTTTTCTATGCATGGGATAATAATAATCTAGTTTTATACATAGAAATGTTGTTTCCCTAAAAAGTGGATTTCATCACGTTTTATGCATTTATTTTTAAAATTTATATCTACCACTTATGATTATTTAATTTAACAAAAATTATTTCATATTTGGAATCCTGTGGTATAAATTTTTTAAATATTCCCCTATTTTTTTTTGTAAATATGAATAGTAACCTTAGTAAAATTTATCACCACTGTAAAAGGTAAGATAGGTTAATCTAGGTTAAATCTATGTGTCAAGGTCACCAGTTTTCATATAAATTCCTATTTTATTAATTTCATTATAACCTTATAATCTTATTCTTGAAATTTATTTATTGAATGGACACTTTTACAAGAAAATTACTTATACAATATTTAATTTAATGAATGTTACAAAGTTTCACTCTCTTTGTTTTAAGAATCTATTATGTGTTCATGTAGGGAAAAAGCTAGTTATGGATAAATATAAATGTTTAAATTGAGAATAATAAATTATTTTCATGATGGAATTTTATTTCTAATTTTTGGTAGTTATATAATTACCTTACATTTTTATGCAATGTCGATATAGTATTTCTTCAATGAATGGAAAAATAAAATTAATTATTTTAGAAATATTTCATGTAATATAATTTGAATGATTTATATTTCTCCATGAATTTTATAGACTAATATGAAAAATTATTATTATGTTAATGGATTATAATCTAATTCCAACTTTTTATTCATGACTTTTAATTCGAATTAAATGAATGGCGTGAAAATTTACATTAATGATATTTTATCAAAATAATATATTATTAAATTAATTAAAAATATTGAAAATATTAAAATAGGATAAGTTGGATAAAATATGGTCAAATTTTCATCCTTTGAAAATTTATGAGTTATTTTTCACCTTATATATAAAATTATAACCCTTTAAGAGTGAAAAAGATGTTTCCACGGTTAATGTTAAAATGATTTAACAAATGAGATAAATTAAAATACATGGTTTATAACACCACTTAAACCTATCAAAATTATATTTTATAAATTTATTTAAACCCAATAATATATTATCTTAAAATAAATTACCTTTTTAAATAATTTTTCCTTATAATGTATTTTTGATTTTTTAATCATTTAAGAAATTCAAAAAGTGCCCCTCACATCAATTATAAAAGGGCACTACCTCCCCTCACTTATTCACACCTTTTGAGCCTTTTATCTTGATCTTCCCTTACCTAAATCCCTTATAAACTTTCTTATCCATATTATATAGGTTATTTTATTCCCAAAATACCAACCCTATGGTTCTTAAGAAGAGATATAAATGATTTTTTTCAAATAAGTAGAAATCTCCATATCTTATCACTTTATTTGTAATTATTATTTTACATCCTAGAAATCTATTATATTCTTCATAAAATAAAAAATTCAGTATCCTAAATATAATTAAATTTTATTATTATTAAACCTTCTTTATTCACCCTATTTTCATCCAATGGGATGTGAATGTATCGCTCCTATGTACATACAGCTTACCATCTCCCTGTAGAGATACAATTCATTTTCTATCACCATCACTCGTAGATGGTAATTATGAATGGTATAATGGTTTTTATATTATAGTTATAACATAATTATTCGAATTTATTTATAATAAAATATATACATTCTTGCCTTTAAAACTATTGAAAAATGATAATGTCGCTCGTGCGTACGTATGGACTACCACCTCCATGAGACAAAGTGATTCATTTTTCATTTATTTTTTAATTGGATGACAATAAGGATGGATATAATGAATATATATGATATATATGATATAATAATTAGTTTTTAAAAGTTATTTATTATTTAAAACTCTTTAATTCCATCTATTGAAAAGTAGAAATAACATTTATGCGTACGTACGACTCATCATCTTAATGATAGTGTAATTCATTTTCCTATCTCTAGATTTTATGGATGACTACAAATATATATATATAGTGAATATATATAATATTTTTATCATTATTAACATTTTGGAGGTTATGGAACCACGATGAAAGTACAAGGACCAGAACTACCCAACCAAAACTCACAGGAAAAAATGAAGCAGTTATCACCCAAAATGGTGATTTTAATAAAGAATTATTAATAAACTGGTAATAAAAGGTTATAATTAAATAACATGTGTTATGATATATATATTTTTCGTTCTATAATATATATATAATAAATATTTATTTATTATATAGGAGGTTTGAACATATAAAATAGAAATCGAACCTCAGGTAAAGGATTTTTGTCCCACTTTTATTTCTGTGAGACACATGTCATATTCACCACTTTATTATTTTATGTGGTGTATATAATTTCCATAAATTTATTTTATGATTATTATTATAAAATTTATGGTAATTTTTATATTCAAATAATGTTATTTCTTTCATGGGACTTATGATTCAAATGTTACCAAATTGGTAACGGTTTTATGTCACATTCTCATTGTTTATCAAGATTCTTTATGATTATGTATACGATGATGAAATATTATGATCTACCTTCCCAGAAACTCATGAAATATAGTATCCTATGGTTATTTCATGATAATATATGTTTTTTTATTCACCTTAAGTACTCAATATAATGAAAATATATTTTTAATGAAAATCATCTTTATTTCTCTCATTAGTCATAAAACCTTTTTCTTCCATATCCATGTTTTCTAAAAATGTTTTAAATAATTTTTTAATATCCCCATATTATTTTTTAAATTCATTTTAACCCATTATTTTATTTTTACAAAGAAAATTTAAAGGAAATTATATTTTCCCAAATAAGGTACTTCTTTTACTTTTTACAAAAATATTAATGGAATGATTTCTTTTAAATTTATGGCATGAACTGAATTTCCCATCATAATGAACACTAATGGTTTTGAATATTAATTTTTAATTTTTCATGGTTATTTTAAAGGAAAATGTTTTCCTTAAAATTTTTGATTTTTTTATATTTTAAATAAGTGGTTTTGAATATAAAATAGTATTTTTCTCTAGAAATGTTCTAACTAATCTTTTAAGGACATTTTTCATCAAGGATGAAATAATTTGATGTTATTTATGTTTTTACTGTGGCTTTTATCCAATGATATCATCCTTATTCTTTATATGGGTGGTTTATGTTTATGATGACTACATATTTATGAAACTCATTCCTTTTCAATGGGTTATACTATAATGAGGTGATGAAATGTTTATGAAACCAATTTATTTTTCACCGGTTATGTTATGATGAAATATTTATAAACCCCATTTTTTACCATGGGTTCTATATAATTAATGTTTTTGGATATTGTGGAACACAAATGTATTATTTTCATTATGTGATGGTTGGGTCCATAATTATATATCCCTGAAATGCATTGAGTAAAGATTGATATCTCATGAGATAAAATTGACTGTAATAGGGAGTGGACTCAGTTCAGTAAGGGTATCTGTCGACTATGATAGTTTTGGGCATAAAACTTCATTGCTATGATAATTTTGTGGTAAACCTAATCTAATTTTATATTCCTAACTATGATGCCTTTACCACTGAGGAAATTATTTTATATACTTATGTTTATTCCACAATTTGATGCCTTATGCCAATGTTATGCTCGTATAACCCATGTTATTCAATTTCATTTGGTTTTATATCATTTGAACTGTCCAAATTTATGTCATGACTGAAGATTATGATCTATTCTATGTAGGTTATGAATTTAAAATGGTATTATCATATTATCATACCCTTATGCTCATGTTTTGATTATATAATCACTGATATCTCCCATGTTTCCCTTACTGAGTATGTGAGCTCACCCTTTCTTTTGTTTCCTTTCACTGGGTTTTGAAGAAATTTTTTAAGGATGATATGTCTAAGAAGGTTACTAGTTATGAAGAACTTAATGGGATACTCTTATAAATCAGTTATTTATGTGCCTATGTTTATAATGATACTAGACCTATTTGATTCAGGAATCGATCATTATGATATGTAATGAATAATCATATAATAAGAAGTAATATTTATGTATGAAAAGTAAGGTTCTATATGGTCGGTATTATAGAAAGGTATATTTATCCTTTTTAAACTCAAATGAGAAAACTTTTGTAGGAACCCTGGAGATAATTCGATGTATTGGATAACAGCCTAATGTTTTAGTAATTATCAGATATGTCCTAATTTTTATCTAAGGTTTCGTAGATTAAAAATAAGGATTCTTAATTTAGATATCCTAAAAATTATTTTTCACGATTATGTGGTGTTCCACTATGATTACTGTTTCTCACATAATGATTTTTTGTTTAATTCAATGGATTAAAATTAAATGAATCGTGCCAATGTTGAATTTGATGGATAATGCAATTATTTTCCTCCTAGGAAACCAAATGTTATGGAAGATGGAATGAAAATTATCATTGTTAGTCTCACACATATTTATCAATCTATGAATAATGTAATAATTACAAATAATAAAATGAGGTGGGGAATGTTCTATTGATTCCTTTATAAGGAAACATACACATTATTTTTATGGGTCCACTAATCCAAAATGTCAATGAGTAATGAATATTTACCATTGAAAAAATATTTTCTTTTATTCAATGTTTAGAACATGAAAAATGCATTTTGGATATCTATCCTTTTAAAGTGAATTTATAAATAATGGTGGTATTATTTCAAGAATACAAGTTAAAATGATGAAATTCACTCTATAAATTAGGGTGAGTATAAGATCTTACTTTTTAGTAAGTACTTTACTTGTATCCTTCATATAAAAATATTTAGGTAATTAATTGAAATAAATATTAAGGATGATGAATCTGTTAATAACTATCATGAAATTTTTACAAAACTTTTGAGGTATGATTTTGGTATTATCATCTAACCGAAAGGTTAGGTTTATCAATTATTAAGCGTCTTAAAAATAATTCTGTTAAGGGAGTTATCTATAAGAAACTTTAGTAGCTATTAAGAAATAATTTAATGTTCTATTAAGGTGGAAATAGAGATTATAATTACCCATCATTCTCATGGTTTGGATAATAAAAAGAAAAATTGGATTCAAAGGGAACTATAAAAACCATGGAGATAATAAATGGGCCTTCATTTATGATAAAAGTGTGGAATGATATACATGGGTAATTATCTTAAGGAAACTATTAAATATTTTAAGTATAATAAGGAAATTCATTGGTAAATAAAAATCCAAAGTAATGGCAAGAAGTTAGATAACAATGTGAATAGATAGAAATCTTCACAGAATGCACCACCCACACTCCAATGTTTCAACTACAAGGTGTATGGGCATTATGCTAACTAGTGCTCAAATATAAAGGTTGAAGTTGATGATCAATATCAGCAACCACTTATGTTGAGATAAAAAGTTAAATCTCAAGTGATCTATATTATTATGAGGTGTATGATAATAATGTCAGGAAATACGCACTTACTATTCTCTCTAGAATAATGAATGTGTTATTTAATTGTAGTTACACCCACTCTTTTATATCTGAATAATTTTTTAAGAGTATGAAAATTCAAATCCAAATAATAGATGTTAAATTGCAATTTAAATCCCCTAATGGTCTGATGATCATATCACAAGTCTATGACACTTCAATGGATGAAATTTATAGGAATGTTCTTCTGAAAGTCTTTTTATTATCCCTCTAGTTTAATTTGATGTTATATTAGGCATGGATGGTATTTCTCTACATAAAGACCACATAAATTCTGGAGGAAGGTAAGACATGTTTTATATTCTGAACCAACCTATGATTTCTTGTATGTTTTAAGATAAATATGAAATTCTAATGGAAATCACATCCATTACATGGGTCTTTATTCTAATTCAAAAATGGTTGTTTATCTTAGATAGTTGGAAAGAAACTCAACATTGAATATATGCCTATTGTGTTGGGGTCTTCATGTCTTTATGGAATAATTGTCTGGTATTCCACCAAATCGGGAGGTTTATTTCTCAATATATCGCATACTTAGTTCTAGTCCTTTTTCACGGACTTCATATACAATGGCCTTGATTGAGTTTTAGGAATTTAAGAATCAACTCCAACAGAATCTTAGAAAGGGATTCATTCAACCAAGTGCATCACCTTGGGGTGAAATAATTCTTTTTTTAAGAAGAAAGCTTCATCAATGAGACCTGTATTGATTATTGAGAACTTACAAGATAACTATAAAGAATAAGTATCTTATACCCCATGTGGATTTCTTGTTTGATAAAATATAGTGATATCCATAATTTTATAGGAATGATATTTATTCCAGATATCATAAAATGAGGCTCAAGAAGGAGGATATACCAAATAATGTATTCCATATAAGGTATAGACACTATGAATTTTTAGTGATTCCATTTGGTCTTTCTAATTACCCAGATATCTTCATGTATTTAATCAATATAGTATTTATTGGTTACCTTGATCAATTTGTGGTGGTATTTATAGATTATATTCTTATATTCAAATAGAATGTAAGAGAATGGTGATCACTTGAGGATTGTGTTGAAAATTATAAAGAAGGAAATGTTGTATGAATAATTTACCAAGTGTAAATTTTGTCTGAATAATATTTTATTTTTGGTTATGTAATCTCAAGTGAGGATATACCTGTGGATCCATTAAAGAAAAAATTAATTAATTTTTTAATAAGACAATATTTTTGATTGAGATTTGAATTTTTCTTGGTTTGGCTAGATATAAGCATCACTATATAGATAATTTCATAGGAATATATAATCCACTTCCCAATTTAACTTGAAAAGGAGATATATTCCTTTGGGATTATGAATTTCAAGAAAATTTCATGGAAGTGAAGAGAAGGTTAGTCAGTGCACCTGTCCATACATTACACTTTAGTTGAAAAGGGTTTGTAATATATAGTGATGAATCAAATAATTTAATAGGATGTATTTTCATGAATGATGATATATTGATAGCTAATTCTTCATGCCAATATATGGTTTATGAGAAAATTTACTCAACTCATTATTTTTAGTTATCTTTGGTAATGTCTTCATTAAAGATATAGAGGCATTATATTTATGGGAAAATATGTTATATATATACTGATCATAAAATTTTAAAGTATATTTTCACGTAAAAAGAGTTTAATTTGCACCATAAAAGATGGTTATAGTGGATTCAATATTATTACTTCTCAATGCATTGCCACTTTAGAAAAGAGAATAGGTTTTTCTATGCGTTGATATGAAAGTATCGGGATAGATTTTATATTATGAGGATCAAAATACAATATTTATGGATTTAAAAAGGATAGATCTTGAAATATTGATGGAATAGGGGAAATATTATCTTTCTTAAATGAGTTTTCAACCATATATCTAAGTAAAAAATTAAAAGGAAAAGGATGAATATGTAGACCTATAAAAGAAAGTAAGAAATTTTTATGAGTATAACTAAAGTTGTGAGGGAATGATAAGGTTCAGGAGCGTTGTATGTGTTTTTTACATACTAGATTTGAAGAAGGAATTGTGGATGAGGCTCATAGTTAATAATTCTCTATTCATCCTAAAAGTATATATATTTATAGGGATATGAAAGATTATTTATGGTGGGATAGCATGAAGAGAGATATTTCAGAGTAAGTATCTCAGTGCTTGGTATATTAGTAAGTTAAGTATGTGAGATAAATGTATAAGGGTATTTTACAACCATTACCCATAGAATAACAGAAATGGTAAAAAGTATCCATGGATTTTTTAATTTGACACCCCAAAACATCTAAGGGACATAATTCCATTTGGGTTTTAGTTGATCACCTTACAAAGTATTCACGTGTAATTTCCATCAAATAATAATTCTCTCTTGATAATCTTTCTAGAATATACATTAAGAAAGTGGTAAGGTGAAATAGTTTAACACATTTTATTGTATTTAACTGGGATCCTAGGTTTACCTTGAATTTTTTGTGAGGTCCTTAATATACTCTTAATACAGAGGTGTTTTTTAACTCGACATATCATCCTCAAATAGATGGTCAATTTGAGAGAACAATTCAAACCCTATAGGATATATTGAGAACTTTTTATATGGATTTAAAAAGTGGTTGGTGTCAACACCTTCTGCTAGTATAGTTTTATTATAATAATAGCTTTAACTTGACCATTCAGATGTAACCTTATAAATCCCTCTATGGAAGAAATTATAGAACTCCAAGATTATAGGATAAATTTGGATGAATAAATATATTGGGGAATGTTATAGCAACTAAAATTTCAAAGAAATTTTGATCTATTCAACATCACATCAAGGAAACTCAGAGTCGACATAAGAGTTAAGTTGAAAATTGTCAGTGGAATATAGAATTTGATGTTGGTGAGAAGGTGTTTCTATAAATTTCTCCATGTAATAAGGTTATGATATTTTAAAATAAAGGAAACTTTATCCCTAGGTATATTAGACCATTTGAGATTCCTGATAAATTATTGATGGTAAATTATCACATGAAGCTTTTACCAAACTTCTATTAAGTTCATGATAAGTTCCTTGTATCTCTTTTTAGGAAGTGTATACATGATCCATCACTTTTACTGAACTTATAGGTCATACCAATATAGTATTATCTTTCTTATGAAGAACAACCAGTAAAAATATTGCATCATAGATATAAATTTATACAGAAAAAGACTACTCACCTGGTGAAAGTTATCTAGAGGAATCAAAATTTGGAAAAGATACATTAGAACATGAGTATGTGATGAAACAAATATATAATATTCTTCTTGTATTAGATTGATGAATTTAAAGAGTGAAATTCATTTTAATAGAGGTATAATGTAACACCTTGATATTTTTTGTAATATTGTTTTCAAGTAAATTTAATTTCATTAATAACTTGTGTGATACAAAACACATAGTTTAAATGAATCATGATATACTATTACAATATTATTATTTAATTTGATAGTTATCTTCTTTCCAATGGATATGTGGGTATACATATGACTAAAATGTGTGAGATTCCATTGAGGATGATATCCCAGACGACCTTGGTGATGATAGTCATCATCACATTTCCTCCCACATCAAGGGTGGGGAAGGGACTCCATTTTTCCTCCATAGTGTCTTGACCATCTACCTTCATCCCTTTATCTGATGATTCTTTATACATATTGTTCCCTGAAATCATTCTTATCTTGAAAGTTCCATATCTTTTTTAAGTATTTCATTATCTTTTGATTTCAATAACAAAATTCACTGAGGCTTTGGATCTCTAGAATCTAACTTTGGTGGACCGCTTCCCTCAGCATCAACCTTCAGTTTATTCTTTCATCAGGTTCATGTCCAATTATTAGGGTTTATAGGAAATTGTGATTGTTGGTATTCTAGATAAGAGGAAAATCATGATATTATTTTATTCAATGGAAGATTTTACTTCTTCCTGGTCCATAGCTCATAGATTTTGCAATGGATCTCGTTTCTTCCTCTTTAGTTAGTATTATGAATTTCATATGAACTAGGATCCCCCATCTCTAGTGTTGTGGGTACATTTTCCTAAGATACCTCTTTTGTTCCAAAATACTTTCATCATATGTATGCTAGGGAATGTGGTAGTTTATTTTTTGTGATCATAAAGTAGAATAAGAATTATATTTCACCCTATTTTTCCAAAAATATGCATTGAATTAGATGTCTCAAAACTGCCAGTTGAGTGGATTTGTATTTCAGTTGGTGAAAAGTTTCACTAAAAACATATTGAAGTATTTGAATATTGGATAGACTATTTCTATTATTGAATGTTTTTAGGAAAATTAGTTTCATCTTAAAGACACAGTTACAGGGAACATCAAGCTTCTTATAGCATCCCCTATGGCCTTTTAGTTCTTGATAATGGTTTCAACACGCACCCTACTCAAGAAAATTTGAGACTGATGAATAATGAACCAAGGTTAGTGGATTTTTTTCTAATTTTAGGCATGGAATGTGTGATTTTAAATTGAAATAATGGCTTCTAAGTGAGGTTGGGCCTATCCCTAACATTGAACCTCTCTCTTTTGCTGATTTGTTTAAGGTGTGAGTTTTGGGAAAAGGTAATAAGATCATGAAAATATAGGTTTATAGGGATGATGGCTCTTTTACCTATGCTAAATCTTGGGAGATACCTACAAATCAAGAGTTTCATGGTAATAATTCTGTTTTGTCTCCAAGGTAGGGCTCTCCTGGTCGACAATATTCAGGGATAATTTTCCCACATCAAGACCACTCCATCAATCCTTCCAATGAAGTAGAAAATTTTAGAATATTTGTGGTGTTATGTGTTAGTGATCCAACCCCACTTGATGGAGGATATAGCAAAGAGGTAGGTCTTGTAGGGAATAACATTATTAGAGGTAGGCTAGATGTGAGATATATTGAGAAGGAAACTGATTTTGAAACATGGTCCTCTAAGTGCAAGGAAGTGGAACTTATGAAAGAGTACTTCCACACCTCTTAAAAGAAATGCAAGAGGACACTTATTGACTCATAGGGGTTCATTAATCATGTGAGGAGGCTATAAAAAATGAATAATTACTCTAATATTTTCAATCCTCATAACACAATATCTTTTAGAAAAGTTACCTCCCTTCATAATAGGTCTATTGTTGTTATTGGCTCTCCAAAGGGTAGTGGCATCGAAGGACAATCCGAAAGTGGAAGTATTTATTTCTTGTTTCATGATGTAAGTAAAACTAAGGATCACGAATTGAAAGTGGATATTGAAACATCTACCTGTGATGAGGTTTTCAAATCCAACCATTCTAGGTAGTCATCCCAAATCTAATGCTGGAAACAACTGCTAAAGATCAAAAGTCTACAGATAAGGGTGTGGTTGTCATAGAGAACACTTAGTAGCTTCTCCTATCTTTTGAGGAAGATATACCTAATGAGTTCTCCCTAATCAATATTTCCAAGGAGGATTCCAAAAAAATGTATGAAGGACCACTTTGAGTTGATATGAATAAATAAAATATATCTTGGATCAATAAATAAAATCAGATTTTGATACGTGGATTCTGTAAGGGAAAATTAATCCTAGAGGATCATGTTCATACCTGAGAAAAGATGACATACAACTTTGAGGATATTATTAGGGAAAATTCATAGATGAAGTTTTCCATAATTGAATGGAGACTATAAAAGGTAAATCATTCAAACCTTTTCAATGTTTCTTTAATGGTATGACTATCTCGTATGCCATTTAAGTTTTTTCAGTACTTCCTTTTTATTGGATTCCCACTTTTCCCTTAAAATTACTTTAATAAAAAAATTAATTTGTTGTGTCAATATGACTAAATTAGTCATTAAAAACATATTTTCTTCAAATTTATAACATAAAATCACTTCTTATTAAATTATTATATTTGAAAATAAAAATCATTTGAAACAAAAATAATTTTTTTAAGAAACTATTTTTATATGTGTAATTTCTTTTTATCTTAATTAACTAAATTTATCATTATTGGTGAATGGAATTAATAAAATTCATATATTATATATTAAATAAAATTTCTTCACATGAATTTAATATTTTTATAGGGATGGGATAAGAATAAACCAATTTTTATGCTTAAAATGTGTTTTTCTGAAAAAGTGATTTTCATCATGTTTTGTACACTTATTTTTAAAATTAATTTATTAAAAATATAGGTATTTAATTTAATAAAACAGATTCCATATTTGGAATTAAGAGTTTCAAACATGGTAAATAGGTTCTTTTTAATTTTGTTAATATGAATAGTAACCTTAGAAAAATTTATCACCTTAGTAAATGGGAAATCAGGTTATTCTAGGTTAAAACTAACTATCAAAGTCCCTAATTTTCATGTAAATTACTATATGATAAAGGTAATTCAAACCCAATCATATTATTCAATAATTTTTTTTAATAGATACTTTTCAATGAAAATGACCTATACAATATTTAAAATAAATAAAGTTACAAAGTTTCACTCTCTTAGTTTTAACTTTTTATTATGTGTTCACATAAGTAAAAAAGTAAGTTGTGAGTGAATATAACTATAAATTTTGAGAATAATGAAAATATATTCATGTTGTAATTTTATTTCTAATTATTATTAATTATATAATTACTTTAAATTATTATGAAACCTAGACACAGTATTTCTTCAATTTATAGAAAAATAAATTAAATGATTTTAAAAGTATTGAAAGTAATATAATTTGAATGATTTATACTATTACAATAATTTTATATATTAAAAAATTAGTATTTTTTAAAGGATTATAGTATAATTATAACTTTTTATTTATGTATTTCATGTCAAAATTTAATTAATAGTGTCAAAATTTATATTAAAGACATTTTATCAAAATAATTTTTTATTAAATGAATAAAAATCATAAAACACGTGATATAGGAAAAATTTGAAAATATATGGTTTAAAATTTTATACCTTTTCCATTTATGATCAATTTTTTTACCTAATATGTAAAATTATAAGCCTTTAAGAGTGAAAAATATGTTACCACGGTTAATGTTAAAATGAGTTAAAAAATGGGTTAAAACAAAAGATAAGGTTAAAAACACCACATAAAAATATCGATAATTTATTATTTTATGTTATTTCAAACTCATCGAGTTATATATTTGAATAATTTCCCTTTTAAAATCACGTTTCTTGAGAATGTATTTTTTATATTTTAGTCTTTTAAGAAATTCTAAATGTGCCACTCACCTCACTTATAAAATGGAACCTCTTCCCCTTAGTTATTCACACATTTTGAGCCTTCTATCTCAACCATACCCTGAAAAAATACATTCTAAACTATATTTTCTATATCTTATAGGTTATAGTGTTATTAAAATACTAACTCTATGGTCCTTAACAGGAGATCTAAATGAGTTGTTTCAAAAAATAACTTATCGCTATAACTGATCATTTTCTTTTTAATTATTCTTTTAAATACTCTAAATCCATTATATTCTTAATAAAATACTAGATTACGTATCCTAAATATAATTTAATTTTGTTATAATTATGAAACCATATTTATTCACCCTCTTTCAATCAAATTTGACGTTAAAGTATCGCTCATGCGTACATACGGCTTATCATCTCCACGTAGCGATATAATTAATTTTCCATCACCATAATTAATGGATGGTTATTATAATTGTTTCAATGTCTATACATTATTTTTATTACATAATTATGATTATATAGTCAAAATTTCATATCTTCCTTCTTACATTCCAAATCGTTGGAAAACGATAACGTTGTTCATGCGTATATGTGGACTACCACCTCCACGTAACGATGTGATTCATTTTTTATTTTTATTTTACTTAGATGGTAATAAGGAAAAATCTAATTAATATATATGATATATATTATATAATAATTATTATTTAAATGTGATTTATTATTTACCTTTATTTCATTCAATTCATAAAAAAGTGGAAACAACATTTATGCTTGTGTACAACTTACTGTCTCTATGAATGGTATAATTCATTTTTCTTTCTCAAGGTTTTATGGATATCTATAAATATATATATATATATAATGAATATTTGTTATATATATATAATGAATAATATTATGGATATAATTTAAGTATTATCAATGTACAAGGACCCGAACTACCGAACCAAAAGTTAAATTACAAAAAGAAACAATTATCAGCCGAAACAGTGATTTTAATAAAGAATTATTAGTAAATAAGTGAAAATAGGTTATAAGTAATATATGGTATTATATATATAAATATGGTTATTTGATTGATTTATAATAAATATATATTTATTATACAATGTTTTCAAACATGTACGAATGAATTTGGACCTGAGGTAAGGGATTTTTATCTCACTTTTATTTCTTTGAGATACATCCATATTAACCACTTGTTTATTTTATGTGGTGTATATAAAAACCCATAAATCTATTTTATGATTATTATTATTAAATTTATCATTATTTTAAAATCCATATAATTTTATTTCTTTAATTATAATTATGATTCATATGTTACCAAAAGAGTAAGGGTTTTATGTCACAATGTCATTTTTTATCAGGATTGTTACGATTAAGTTTACGATGATTGAAATATATTGATATACCTATAAATAAATTGATAAATTCTCTTATAATTTGGTTATTTATTAATAATAAAATTTTTCCTTTAATTTTGAAAAACATAATTATTCATGATAATGAAAATTTATTTTTAAGGAAAATTGACATTGTTTCTTAGTTTGGTTGGAAAACCTTTTTCTTTCATATACATGTTTTATAAAAATTCTATAAATAATATTTTTTATAATTTTAATATTATTGTTTAAAATTATTTTTACCCATGGTTTAATTTTTAAAAAATATTTTACAAGGAATATTCTTTTGATTTTCTGAATGACTTACTTTTTGACTTTTATAGAAATATGAAATGAATGATTTCTTTTAACTTATACTACCTAACAATTCTGCCATAATGACCACTCAAGGTTTTGAAATATTATTTTAAATTTTCAAGGTTATTAGAAAAGAAAAATTTTTCCCTAATATTTTGAAAAATTTTACATTTTAAATAAGTGATTATAAATATAAAAATTTATTTTACTCATGAAATGTTTCAAACGATCTTCAAAACAAATTATTCATCTAAGATGAAGTCATTTTATATTAATTATGTTTTTACTAGGTATTTGATCCTATGATACCATCCTAATTCTTTCCCTAGAAACATTATGATTATATTGACAAGATTTTTATGAAACTCATTCATTTTCTTTGTTTTATACTAGAATTAAGTGATGGAATTTTTATAAAAGCTGTTTATTTTACATGGTTTGTGCTATAATGAAAATTTTTTGAAACCTATTTATTTTCATGGGTTATAATATGATCAGTTTTTATGATATTTTAGAAAAAATAAGTATGATTTATATTATGTTATAGGTTAGAACAGAATTATATATCTCTCATATGCATTGGGTAAAGATTTATATCTCCTGGGATAAATAAGATTATAACTGGGATTGATCCTAGTTTAGTAAGGGACCCTATCGACAATGATAGTCTTAGGATTGAATATTGACTACTATGATGGTTTGGGTATTGAACCCAATCCACTATGATAGTACTAGTAGTGAATCATTTAATATTAAGAATGTTATTTTCTATACTTTGTGTGTATTCAAAAATTCCATGTTATATACCAATTTCATACTATTTTGGCACATATCATTTGATTTATTTTTTATTCATGTCATGTGAACACCACGATTTATATCGTGACTCAAGATTATGATATATGATATGCAATGTATGGATTTAAAATTTTAATCTCATGTTCTCATACCCTTATGATCGTGTTATGCTAATGTGATCATGATATATCCCTTATTTACCCTTAATGAGCATCTGAGATCACCCTTTCTTATATTCCATTTTCCCGGGTATGAAGAAAGGTATTTGTAATTATATATCTAAGAAGGGTTCTCATTATGAAGAACATAATTGGAGACTCTTATGAACTAGTTTTTTATGTATATTAGTTTACAAAGATAATAATCCTATTTTATTATGGCATGGATTATTTTGATATATATTGAATATTCATCTAATAAGATGTTATATATATTTATGAAACGTATGGGTATCTATATAGTTTCACTGGATAAAGTAAGAGCACACTTGAGAGACTCTTATTGGATAGTGAAAATTGGATAGATGACTTCCTTATAATATTATTGTGAGCTATTTTCTGGAGTTTATCATTCTTGTGTTGCCTTAAAAACATAATTAAATTTTTTAAAATCATGGGAGTTAGTATAATTTACCATAAGGTGATTGAATAATCTTAAAAAAAGTTAGATCAATTTTATTCACATTTTATCACAGTGGATTTATATGTATTTATAGAAGTATTTATGGTATGGATGTTGTCCCCCACAATGGGGGAGAACCTTTTAAATCTTATGTGGTCTGATATAATTCCCTTACATGGAATAAAAAGTCTCTTTGAGTTTTATAAAGTTTAAAATGATATATAATCTAACAAGTTATAGTGGTTAATTTCAAAAATGGTAGAAATGGTAAAATATTACTATAGACTCACCCCCCCCCCCCCCCTCATTGGTTCCCACAATCATAAGTAACTTCAGATATTGGTAACAACTGAAGAGTCTTAAATTAAATATATTTTATCAAAATAAATTAGTGTGTTGAGTTATTAAACTTATTATCTACTAGAACTTCATAATAAAATAAGAACTTATCCTTCATGTGTTTGTAGTAAAAAGTCTATTCCTCACTTTATATGCACAAGACTTAAACATAACCACATAAATTATCATTACATTATTACTTTTATAAATATTAAATAATCTTATAATATTCTCTATTTATCACATATCAATAACTTATACCATTATCTACTTGTAAAGTTTACTCTTAACTCTTTATTGTTTTGTGCAGTACATATCTTCAAATTTGCACAATTGAAAGAGTTTTCTTTATATTCATATTTGAATATAGAATTCAAATTCAAATCATATTCTTCCAAAATAGACCTTCGATCATCTTCCATTATATATTTACCCTAAAATTCAAATTTCTAGTTATAATAAGATATAATTACTACAAAACCTATCAGATGGAACCAAGTAATAAATTTTGATTAAAGTACCTTGTTCTGTACCATTCCAAGTGTACCATATTCTATTGTGGTGTGACATAGTTGTTCAAGCTAGTTATTTTTCAAAAATTCAATTATATTTAGGTGTGATATAAATATAAAATAATTGTGAACTTACAAACTCTAGTGGAAAGGAAATATACCCAAACCTATCTGAATCATGAAAAAACATTATGATAGGGAGATCTCAAATTATCAATCACCACCTATTTCTCTAAAAAAATGTATCGTTATATGGATTCGACTCCTGGGGATTGAAATACCATTCACTAAACCAGTTATGGCATGGTACAAAAATATGTATGTTGGACCTTTCAAAATTCATGTGGTAAAAAATCAATATGTTACTCTTTGTGTCATATCCCAATTTATATTAAACAAACTCCTAAAGAACAAACAAAATTTCATTCAAACCTTCCATTAAAAAGGAACCACATTCCATCATGGATTAGCCTTGAGTAGGTATTTTTCATAAAATCCAGTTCTCTTCATCGAACAAGAAAACTTCTTCAATAAAATTCCATGACACAATTTCATGGTTTACGGTATGAGCATCATCTTAGTTACCATTACATGGGTACTGAATAACCTATATGTAGTTGGTAATTATTCATATAGACTTTACATGAGCTGTGTAAAATAAATATTTCCTATATGAAATGACAATAATACCCTTACATAGCACTAGTACATATGTAATATCCTTTACAAACAAGTAAATTCTAAATCCAAAATATCCAAAGCCTTATAAAAAACTTTTCAAACACCTTTAAACTTCCATGAAAATTTGTAGATAATGTTACCTCAATTGTTATATTATTTAAAGATCAGTTCAATAATCATCACATTATTTTGAAAATTATTTATGTGCTGAAAAAAAAAGAGAGAACAATAATCAAATGAACTTCAAACTACTTTAATCATTCTTTTCAAGATGATGAATACAATTAAGAGTAAATTTTTCAATCGAAATACCCAGTTTAAAAATTACTCCTTTAGGTTTTGATAGAAATCATTGATCATAGATAACGTTTCACACATATCAAGGACTCATCAGTCAATAATTATAAGCCTGTGTAAGAGAAATAAATGTAGAAAACAAGAAAATTGAATGATTTAAGCATAATTTTCATATGGAAATAGTGATTCACATTCATACAACTTCAACTACTATCTTCTTTAAACATATCATAAAATTTGTAATAAAAAAATCCTCTATGTACTTAAAAAAACAATGGAACAATTTCATACATGAATCCATCATGATTTAATAGAATACCCATTTTTAAAAACTGCCCCAAAATATATTCCTTCTATGGATATTTAATGAACTTATCAATGTATATTCTCAAAATAATTTTATTCCACCTTTGAATTATTTATGAAATAAATATTAAGAGATTTATGTTGTAATATTTCAATCTCATTAACCATAATATCTATTAAAAAGATGAGAGAGAGTACATCACAGCATACCTTATCCTTGAGATATGTGATGATGAATTCCTTACACCCGTCATTGATTTTGATAAATATCCTTGTACGGTGGATTAGTAAACACATCTAAAGATTGTTCCTTTTTTGAACTTTACCCCAGCTTAAATTCATTTCCCTCTATAAGATCATTCATGAAGTGAAATTTTAAATCAATGTTATTAGATCTTGAAAGTTAAACCATATTATTTAATAAATTTATAACACTTTCCACATGAATTTTGTTTTATCTTGAGTGACAGAAACATACTCATCCAAAAAAGATATTAGTATTAAAAAACCTTGATTATTATCATTCCAAACACACACACCTTCAACATAAGAAGAAACATCCACATGATATGGATCTACTATCATCAACATAGATTTTAAAATCTGAATCTATTTAATTGAATAGATCTAACATTCATGAACTATCATATTTAAACTCAAAATATATTATGCCTTCAATATATCAGAGAATAATTTTTCATCCAAAAGTGGGACTATTTTAGTTCAATTTGGTGCATATAACAAAGTGTAATACTATAAAATATATTTTTCATTGATGTTTGAAGATGTATAAAACTTCAAATCAATTTTTTTAAATCATTGGGATCAACATCCTTTCTGATTTCATATGTGGAAATATTTTTCCACGCTATAATTAGTATGGAAATAGGCTTTGAATCTTCCTTTACAAATCTTTTTTAAGATATCCTTAGTTTTTTTTTTCTTGAGAAATAGAAATCTGGTATTTTTTGGGATATTTTTAAGCTAATAAAGTACCTCATTTCCCATAGCATATACATTTTAGCTAATGTATTCATCTCCTTTGAAAAAAACTCAAAAGTATCACCAAAATTTAAATAAAATGTGATTTAATCTAAAAAAATAATATCAAGAATATATTCCACTTTTTAATATTTGATGTAGAGGTTTATATCCACTATTCTCATACTGAAATTCATTATCTTTAGGCTGAAATGTAACGACTTGATATTTCACAGTGTATTTTTTGAAAAAAATATAAGATTTAACCGCATTAAACAATGAACTAAAATGATCTAAAACATACTGAATAAACATTATTAAGTAAAATTAAAATAATAATAAAATCTATAAAAAAATAAAAAGTTAGTAATCAGTTAAAAATTATTTAATTTAGAGGATAAATAAAAAATATGATTAAAAATGATGGCTCTTTCTCAAATTACTATTTAAAGTGATAATAAATTAAATATAATATTCTTAAAATAATATTATTATAATATATAATTATATGTTTAGTTAAATTATAAAATAGTGTGAAAAAATTTCAAAAACACTTAATGTTTAAAAATGATATTTTTTTTATAAAGGAATTTTTCTTTATATTTTTTATGTTCATTTAAAAACAAAATTTATAAATTTTAGAATTTCAATTAGATAAAATGGATATAATTTTTTAATTTAAAATTTCAAAATTTCATTATCATGATTTCTTATAATTTTTTTGACATAATTGATTTTTAGTGAATAGTGAATAATATAGTTTTTACTAGAACCATAGCGTTTATGACTCTATCGATATGTATGAATAACATAAAAATATATAAAATATTTTTCATGATAAAATAAAAATCTAATTAGTTACAATGTAAATTTTTAAATACCATTCTAAATTTAAAAAACCTATTCTTAACATTTTTTAACAAGATTGATATTTTCCAATAAAAGAAATCGTTTTTGGAATTTTCTTTTAATTAAATATTATTTTAGTAAAATTAAGTTTCTTATTGAATTAATAGCCATTTGAAAATTATTATTTTTATTATAAACCAATATATATCATAAAAATTAATTAAATTTATAATTTTATCGTATATATAGATTTTATTCTTGAAAATAAACTTTTCCTAAAAATGAGTTGTTAAACATTACATGCACTAACAATAAAATTATTTTTTCTCCAATAGAGAAATTTTATATGATTTTTTTTTAATATTATGAATTATCAGTTTTAATTATTTTATAAGTTTGATTTTTTTTCAACCATATAAAATGAATTAGTTAGGAAAAAACTAGTTATTATTGTAAAATCTAAATGTATAAAATGGGATTACCAAATGGGAAAAGAACTGACATGTTAAAAACATTTTCCTAATTTAGTGATAGTAGTGTTTATAAAAAAAATATCTAAAAAAATATTTTCCATTTTTTTAGTCTTTAAGAAATTTGAATCATCTAATATATTTTTATTAATATGAAATAAATAAAAAATCTCCCTCTCAACACTTATTAAAAGGACCTCACACCACCAATTCATGACCACTCTAAATATAGGTTTACAATAGAAAATATACCCTATTTCTATCCCATATAATCTTATTTAACTTCATTATGCTTATATAGACTTGATTTTTCCCCAAGTCCTCCCTTTCTTTGGAATACTCTAAGGGAAGCTCAAAGTTTTCAATGTAAGTACTAACTTTCCCATAACATTATTTTATTTATATTTCCATTTAAAATATATTTTTCACACTATTATATGATTAAATACATATTTTTAATATACACAATTTTTTTATATTATGGTAATAAACATTAACCACATTTTTCATTTTTATTAAGAAAAATGAAAATGTCATTCGTGTGTTTTTTCAAACTATTATCTCCACAAAGCGATGTCTTATGTTTTTCACCACTGCCTATATTAGAATGTTATAAGGATATAATTGATTAATTAATATTAAATATATATTATAATTATTATTATGAATATACAAATCATATTCCACCTTCATTACATCTCATCCATTATGAAAAATAAAAAATTCCCTTCATGTGTTTGTATGGAAAAACTCCTATGTGAAGTAAAATGTTTCATTTTCCATATAATTTATTTCTTATATTTAAAAATATATTTTAAAATAATTCAAAACCATAAAAATATTTAAATAATATCATTATTATCCTTTAATAATTATATTATAGAAAAAAACCAACTTCATCATAATGCACATCCACTAATTATGGTATGTTCATGTTTGGGTCTGTCAAACCAGCTTCTTGAAAAATGAAATAAAATAATATCATGGATGAATATGAAAAAATAATTATATATATTATATGATATAAATAATTATGTAATTATTTTATTTTTTATTTTAATGGTAAAATTAATATTAAACATAATCATTATTATAATAATGTTTGTTCGTTAAAAAGAACAGAAACATGCTCATCTATGATTTCATCTTTAAGGATTGTAAAAAAACACCAATATAATGAAATAATAAACTTATAAATAATTATAATTAATAAATTATATTTCATTATATGATCAAGTCATGATCATATTTGGGATAATAATGAATAGCAACCCTGCTATTACGAAACTAGTTTAAAATGATAAAGATTACTGACATGTGATATTAGAAATAGATAATAACTAACTAATATACAAGTAGAGAATAATTATAAATGAATCTTAAAAAATCTATATGTGTGAATAAGGTTATGAAATAGGTTATTAATATATATATTTATGTTATATAATATATTCAAAGACTTTAGTATAATTTAGGAATTAAGGTTAATATTTTTCATCCAAAATGTAATTTTTTATATATATTTCTTATTGTCAACCATGATATCTTTGATATGGTTTAATTACTATATAATGAATTTAATTTACCATATTCATGTAATTAATGGGTATTTAATAGATATATCATATTCTTTATTTATATTTATTTCAATTTAAATGATACCAAGGTTGTATGGGTTATTTGTCATTATTTTCAATTCCATGAGACATGGTTGATATTTTGTACCATAATTTCATTTACATGGGGAATTAAATCTTTTATTTATTTCAAGTATAATGAATATATTTCATTTCATGATATCATAATTTATATTTCATGATAATCATCTTATATTCTTTTGATTCATATGTTACCATCACTATAAGAGTTTCTTTTTCAATCTCTATTTCAAATCTAGATTGTTTTTTAAAAATAGTCCATCTATAGAATTTGTATTCCATTTATATATAAAACCCACATTATTTTTTTATCATCTAGTTATTTTGGGGGGGCTTGTGAAATTTTTCATTCTATTAGAGAAATGATCCATTATTTCCATTGTCTTTCCTAATAATTTAATTTATATAAAAAATAATTTTTCTTCGAATTACTTTCCTCTATGAACACACAATATTTCCTTCCTTTGATTGAAGGGTGTTTACCTAGATACCATATATTGATTTATTGGGGAAATTATTGTAACATCCCGGTTCCAGAAACCACCCAGAGGTGCCCCATACCCGGTTGGTCACATGGCCTCAAGTGCATTTCCTCAAACGCCAAAGGATACTGACTAGTAGCAAGGGACTTGGGTGTAATAGTGGGGAAACTATTCCCTCATTATCAGAGTAACATAGTGGAAGGTAAATAAATACGAAATTGCAGAAGCAGTAAATATACCAACAATAGTAATAGCAGAAGACTAGAATAACAAACAATTTAAACACATATATAAATGATGCAAGGTAACATGTGTCTAAGAAAGCATCCAAATAGACCACAATGTTGGAATATATACAGTAGTAAACTAAAGTAAAAAAAGATAACAGATAACATCTCCTCAGCATTGCAAGCCTCATCTTGGTATCATGCTCTCCAGCTCCACAGTCAATCATGAACCTGAAGTAGAGGGGTTCTTTCCCTTGTCTATACCTACAGCAATATAATCTATTTGGGCCCAAAAGCATGTCCCAAATAGGGTGTGAGACTAAATCCCAGTAGGTAACCACCCGAAGATCTGTGCCTAACAGTCAGTGAATATATAGTAGGTAAAAGTACAGAAGCAATAAACAAAAAAGTACTCAGCAAAATAATTACACATATCAAAAAAAACTAATCATGCATAGTAACCCTCTAGGAAGTACACACATCATATCCCCTCTGGTTTAGTTATAAGAATATTGTAAGATTCTATGAGGAATCACTCATAGTCAATTCCCCTTACAGTCAAAGGTAAAACAAGACTCTCTGAGGAAGCTCACATAGTCAATTCCCTTTATAATCTAAGGTATTCAAGGACTCTCCAAGGATGCTCACATATTCAGTTCCCCTTATAGCCCCATGGTCAGGAACTCTCTAAGGATTCTCACTCAGTCAATTCCCCTCATAGACCAAAGTCGTTCAAGTAATTCAATGACTCTCTGACGAATCTCACACGGTCAATTCCCCTTATAGTCTAAAGCAGTCAAGGACTCTTTGAGGAAGCTCACTCAATCAATTCCCCTTATAGCCCCAAGTGGTCCTAGGATCTCTGAGGAATCTCACTCGGTAAATCACCCTTATAAACTAAAGTGCTCAAAGACTCTATGAGGAATCTCACTTAGTTAATTCCCCTTATAGTCTACTACGCCAGTTTCTCACAGCCCTGTGTCGGTCAATCAGGATAGCAGTGCAATATAGACAAAGTAAACCTACAGAACTACTTAGATAACCAGTCTATAGCATATCAATCATGTCAAAAAAACAAACTCTCCAACCTACAACAACAGTCATGGAAAAAGGCAAGGTGGCCAAAAAGGCTAAGCAGACCAACGGTCGTAAACAAAACATGCATGGGAAACACATCCAAAGCAAAGCAATAAACTTTATTCATATATAATTAACCTTTACACAAGAATACTAGCATGTCAGGAAAACAACATGGGTAAAATGGTAAACGCACAATCCCTCATTCAAGTGTATTGGGCATAATTGCACATAATACTAAAAGACATTCAACAGAAAGGCACAAACCACCTACCTCAACATTGTGAGATCAATATACTCCGGTGTCGGCCCTTGGATCTACCTAGAATGTGGTAGATCTAAAAAATGTCTAAAATTTTCAATGAAGAATAACATGAGGAAGAAGAGGAATCATGAAACGAAGCTCAAGCAGAAGAGAGAGCTTACCTAAGAGACCCCAATGCAATCAACAGCGGTTGAATCGGAGATCGGATGGAGGCTCGGGGGCTTAGAGAAGTATCATGGTCATACGTGTTCTCTCGGACAAAGAAAACCTAAAAGAAGACAGTTCTGGTGATTATACATTACCCCAGTTCATTTAATGAATAAAAATAGAGTATACAGCATGTAATTTTGAAGTACATGGAATGTACTTGCCATTTTTGTACTTCACTTTAGGCGGCCTCTAGGTCACCCCCACATGGTCTTGTGCATGGACGGTACACAGCTAGCACCCAGCTACCTGCGTTAACTGAGTACACAGCGTGTACTCATAATGTACATGGTGTGTACTTCGAAAATTTTCAGAATTTCCTCTTTTTCTCAAAAATGACCAGTAAAGGAAAAAACATACCTGAAATGAAGATCATGGTTCTTAAAAACTTCCCCCCTTAAAGAAATTTGTACCTGAATTTCCCTAGTGGGGTGTAGAAGAGGAAACCTCAAATAGTTCTGGCCACAGTGCTCGTACATCGTCCTCCCTCTCCCAAGTCTCGTCATGAACCCACCCATGTGGTCATAGCACTCGTACCAGAGGAACATACTGGCCATAGAGAACCTTTGTACTGTGATCAACAATCTGGATAGGATGCTCCTCGAACAAAGCATCTTCTTCGAGATCAACCTCCTCAGGTTGAAAGACGTGAGACAGGTTTGAAAAGTAACATCGGAGTGGGGAAACATGAAAAACATTGTGCATAGCTCGGTACTTCTGGGGTAACTGAAACTGATAGGCAACTGGCCCAACTCTCACCACAACCTCAAACGGCCCGACGTACCTTGGAAAAATATTACCCTATCTTCTAATCCTCCAGTGCCCTAACCTCTGTGTGAAACATAGGAAAACCTGATCCCCGACCTCGAACTATAGAGGTCGTCTCTACTGATCAGCATAAGACTTCTGTCAAGACTGTGTAGTAGCCATCCTCTTCCAAATCAACTCTATATGCTCTGTGGTATCCTGGAAAAGACGAGGTCCCAGCAAAGCTACCTCTCCTACCTCCATCCAACATAAGGGTGATCGTCATGGCCTACCATACAAAGCCTCATAAGGATCCATCTAAATAGTTTCATGAAAACTTTTATTGTATACAAACTCCACAGGAGGTATATGCTTCTACTGAGAACCCCCAAAATCCATGATGCATGCTCAGAACATGTCCTCAAGCACCTGAATCATACGCTCAGACTAGCCAACTGTTTGGGTGTGGTAAGTTTTACTCAAAAGTACCTATGTACCCAAAGCCTTCTGAAGCCCCTGCCAGACCCGAGAAGTAAAATGGGCATCCCTGTCTGAAAAAATAGAGTGTGGGACTCCATGCTGACGTACAATCTCACAGATGTACAACCGTCCAAACTCATCAACACTGAAGGACTCCTTGATCAGAAAGAAGTTGGAAACCTTTGTGAGTCTATCAATGACCACCCAAATTGTGTCATTCCCTTAAGGAAACAATGGAAAACCTGTTAAAAATCCATCACGACGTCATTACACTTCCACTTGGGAATGGGTAACTTCTGTAAAATCTCTACTAGCTTTTGATGCTTCGCCTTCACCTTCTGACAGGTGGAACACCTCATGAAAAAACCAGAAACATCCGTCTTCATACCTAGCCACAAATAGTGATAATGGAGATCATGATACACCTTGGTAAAACTAGGATGATCTACCCAAACTGAGGAATGAAAATCCAACATCAGCTCATCGCGTATATCTACTGTCACCCATACACGCCCCTAGAAACGCAAGATCTCATCATCACATATGGTCCATTCTAGAATAGGGTATCCTCATGCTCTCCCATAGAACTAGGCATTTAGAATCAGATAGCTGCCACATCCACACTCGATCAAGAAGAGTATAGGTAACAGCCATAAAATAAAGAAATGTTTTCCACTAACTGTCATGCACTTCCAAATGCATCTCATAGAATAGAGTAGATGCCACTCACTACTGGCCTCCTGAACAACCTTTATCTGAGTCTTTTTGCTCAGCGCATCAGCCACTACGTTGCCTTTCCTAGGTGTATAGGCAAGCTCAAAGCCAAAGGAATGAAGGTACTCAACACACCTTCACTGTCTCAAATTCAGATCATGCTGGGTGAAAATGTACTTGAGACTCTTGTGGTTGGTGAAAACCACAATGTTCTCTCCCAAAAGATAATGCCTCCAATAGCATATGGCCTGAACAACTATAGCCAACTCGAGATCTTGCATCAGGTGATTCCTCTCATGTGGGAAAAACTACCAAGACTCGTACACAACAACTCCATCTTGCTACATAAGCACAGATCATAGCCCGATACCTGAGGCATCATAGTAAACCGTATAGCTCTTGCCCGGCTCTAGAAAGACTAGTCTCAGTGCTGAATTCAACCTCCCTTTTAGCTCTAAAAAGTCTGACTCACAAGAATCTAACCACAGGAACCTTGCACCCTTCTTAGTCAAACCTGTCAGTGGTGCCTCTAAGCATGAAAACTCCTATATGAAATGTCTGTAGTATCTAGTGAACCCAAGAAAACTCTGCACCTCAAAGACGTTCTTTGGCAGCTCCTAGGAAACTACTTCCCTCACTTTATCTGGGTCTACTGATACTTTTGTCTCTAATATAACATGACCCAAGAAGTGAATATGATCCATCCAAATGTGGCATTTTGAGAGCTTGGAATATAACTGATGCTCTCTCAGTGTAATCAAAACGATCTCAAGATGGGTAGCATGGTTGTGTCGAGTGTGATAGTACACTATGATACCGTCCACTAAGACCACCATGAAGGAATCCAAGTATGGATGAAACACTTGGTTCATCAGTTCTATGAAAACTGTAGGTCCGTTCGTAAGACCGAACGGCATAACCATATACTCATATAGACCATACCTTCTCCAAAAGGCTGTGAGAGTTATATCAGATGGTCTAACACACAAATGATGGTAACTGGATCTCAAGTCAATCTTCAAGAACACTCGGGCTCCTCAAAGATGATCAAAGAGATCATAAATCCTTGGAAAGGGATATTGGTTCTTGATAGTCAACTGTTTCAACTTCTGATAGCCCACACAAATCCTGAGGGTACCGTCTTCCTTCTTTGCAAATAAGAGAGGTGAACCCCAAGGAAAAGTACTAGGTTAGATAAAACCCTTTTCATGAAACTCCTCCAACTGCTTCTTGATCTCCTGCAACTCAGGTGTAGATATCCAATAAGGAGGAATGGACACTAGTGCCACTACTGGCATAATCTCAATAGAAAATTCTACCTCACGCTCCGGAGGCACACCTGAAAGGTCCTCTGGAAAGACATCTATGAAACGATCCACCACTAGAAGAAATTATAACTTTGAAGTCCCCTGTTCATCCAGATATAGATAAGAAATCTGGGTTGCAACTCCTCCCAACCCATGATGCTCGGGTCATGCTCTGCTCGCCTGGACATCTCACTCACCCTTATGAAGAAATTTTTCACCTTCTGGTGATTTGAAACTCACCTTGGGGAAATAATAGTCAACGACTGCCTGGAATAAAACTAACCAGTCCATCCTGAAAATGACACCATATCATGTCATCTCTAGGACATAGAGGTCCCATAAGAAGTGACACCCACCAACCTAGAGAGGGAACTCTCTGCACTGATGTACACTAGTCATTATAGTCCTCAATGGAGTTTCTAGCGTCAAGGTATCAGTAGAAGAAAAGATACAGAGACCAAGGATATCCACGATAGAAATAGATATAAAGCTATGGGAATCCCCTATATCAAAAAGAGCAGAATCTAAAATTGAGGCTACTAAAATTGTACCTCAAATGGTAGAGGGTCTGGGATCCTGCTCCTACTAGGCCTGCTCCACTGCAAAAATATGACCTGTAGCACAACCCTGTAACCTTGTCTAACCACTCTGAGTTAATCCACCCTAATGTCACTGAAAACCGGGTGATTGGATACCACTGAAATGACCTCCACCTCAACCTGAACAACCAGAAAAATGGCAGTTCCCAGACTAGTGAGAAACTGGTGGTGATGCTCCTGAACATGGAGTCATAGAAGAACCCTTGTCACCAGCTGTGGTGAGAAGAACTAACAGAAGCACTGAAGGTAACCCATCTTTCCATAAGATCGGAACTCCACGGGGTCTATTGGGCAATGTTGCCTCATATTCCCACTCTTCCCACACTGGTAGCACACCACCTAGCTACTAGAAGATTTATCTTGCATGCTCTGATCTCCTCATGTAGTCTCCCTGCAGCGCTTCCTGATATCCGCTGGTGGAGCACTAGCTCTGGATGCTGAACTTCCCTAGCTCACACCTCCAGAATCCCTCAGATTACACTCTATTATCAGCACCTGTTTGACGATAGAGGATATCGAAGTTAACATAAATATGTTCACCTGAGATCGGATATCGTGCCTCAGACCATCCTCAAACTTCCGTGTAAGGAACAACTCATCAACTCATGGAATAGGCATGAAACACTACATCTCTGTGAAGAGAGAGGAATAATCCATAACAATAAGAGTACCCTGCTCCTGACTCATGAACTCTCAGGCTCGATCTGCCCTCAAGGTCTCCAGATAGAAGAAATCATAGAAGATGCACCGAAACTCATCCCAAGCCATATTCTGCTGGAATCCCACCTGTGAGATCACATCCCACCACCTCTGGGAAGAGTCTTGGAGTATGTTGGTACCTAGATTCATCCTCTTCTTTGGAGGTATCCCCAGATGCTCAAAAATCGACAGCGTGACTTCTAGCCATGACTCTGTAGACTGGGGTCCTCCATCCCCTGAGAAAGTGGAGGGATGTTGCTACTGAAAGCCCCACGTCAATTATGCCTTCGACGTGGAAGGAGGTGGTGCTCCTTGAAAGGTATGTATCATCCTCACAAATCCATCTCTTAACAGTGCATTAGCACCTATGATGGGTATAACGGCTGGTGCCAAGACTGACATGACAGGAGGATTTGTAGGTAGTCCATGATCATCCATGTCTGGTGTTTGATCACCGCCTGGAAACTGGCGTAAAACCAGAGGACGTCTCAGTGGCATGACTCTGCAAGGTCAAATTCACACCTTAGATCAATATTATCAAGGAATGAAATTATAAGTGTAAGAAGGGAATAGGAGAAAGGAAGCACTCAAGTTTTACATAACATGGCTACATAGCGTGTACAATTTTTACAGGGCATGTTTCCTTAAGTCATTTACATGGGCGTTTACTCCTGCCTAAACTGGTCGTGTAACACCCCAAACACATGGAATGTTGTCTTAACACACATCATGTACTGGAATCCTCTTCCCTTACCCAAGTATTTCTACATAGTTAAGACACACGGCTCTCCTAAGACAAGACTACAAGATGTGTTCACGGTAGACACAGCCTGTACTAGACAAGATTCACTTGGCCCATTTTTTTAGTGACACGACCTAACACACGGCTCACACTACATGGCATGTTCAAGGCAAACATGGCATGCACGTGAAAGGATAACACTGACCCGTGTTGTTCGTGACACGGACGGGTACCTGGGTCAGACTACATGGTGTGTTCAATCCTGACACGGCATGTATAGCTTAAGGTTTATGCATCCTTACTGTCAACTACATGGGCAGACACACAAGGTCAACACTACACGGCGTGTTCGATTGGTACATGGCATATTCCCACCATACTTTCCACATCTCGTGTCTCTACCCACACGGCCTATAACACGGTTAGAGACTACATGGCATGTACATGAAGTACATGGCGTGTAATTAAGAAAAACATTTTCTACCCAAAGAGAAGAACAAATGGCGTGTACTTAACATTACACGGCATTTATTCTGGGTTTTTCCAGACAGTAAGCCTCAAAAACTACTCTGGAACCCATAAAAACACTGAAACGAACATTGAAAGTGCCAAATTCCAATCCGTGAGGGGCCATACTCCCTGCGAATCAATGTTTGGCATCTTGTACATGTTATAACATAGAAAACAAGGCAATGATCCACAAAATTCCAGTCTATGAAGGCCCATAACACCTCAAGAACCAAAGTTTTGCATTCAGTCAACAAAACCTTACACAACAATATCCTATAAAAAATACAGTATTTTTATCACAGCAACTATCACAACAACATGCATATCTAGCATAACACCTATCACAACAACATGAAATTTCCAATTCACCCTATATGGCATGGCAAGAATGCATGACATGTGATCCCTAGAAAGTGCCTATATGATGAATGAGATGAAATACCCTCATCTAATTGGGTTTCAACAGAAGTAGAACCTCAATAACATCCATAATAATAGGAAAAATCATGTTAATCACTCAAGGAGAAATTAAATCAACTGTAATAATTGAAAAAACATAAAAATTGAAATTAAACGAGGTATATTGGATTTTACCTATACATGGGTTAGCTACTCCCGGTCCCAACTTATTAACAAGTACCTATTATGTCGTATCCCTGGATAAAGGCTCCAAACAGTAAGTCAAGAGAAAATAATTCCTCTGACACCACTTTGTAATGTCCCGGTTCCGGAAACCACTCAGAGGCGCCCCGTACCTGGTTGTTCACATGGCCTCAAGCGCATATCCCCAAATTACAGAGGCTTTTGACTAGAAGTGAGGGACTTGGGTGTGATAGTGGGTAAAATTTTCCCTCATTGGCAGAGTAACATAGACGAAGGGAAACAAATACACAATAACAGAAGCAGTATATATACCAACAACAATAATAGAGTAATACTGGAATAACAAACAACTGAAATACATATATAAATTATGCATGGTAACATGTGTATAGGAAAGTATCCAAAAAAACCACAATGTTAGAATAAAAAAATAGTACTAAACCAAAGTACAGAAATAAAACAGATAACAGCTCCTCGGCATCGCAAGCCTCAGTTTGGTCCCATGCCCTCCAGCTCCATAGTCAATCAAGATCATAAAGTAGAAGGCTGCTTTCTCTTTTCTATACCAGTAGAAATATAATCTGTTTGGTCCAAAAAGCATGGCCCAAATAGGGTGTGATACTTAATCCCAGTAGGCAACCACCCAAAGATCTGTTCCTAACAGTCAGTGAATATATGGCAGGTAAAAGTACAGAAGCTATAAATAAGAAAGTACTCATCAGAATAATTCCACATATCAAAAACTACTAATCAAGCATAGTAACCCTCTAGGAAGTACAAATAGCCTATCTCCTCTTGTTCATTTATAAGAATATAATAAGACTCTCTAAGGAAGCACTCAAATTCAATTCCCCCTTATAGTCAAAGGTAAAGTAAGACTCTATGAGGAATCTCACATAGTCAATTCCCCTTATAGTCTTAGGTAGTAAAGGACTCTCTGAGGAGGCTCACGTGGTCAGTTCCCCTTATAACTCCGAGGTCAAGGACTCTCTGAGGAAGCTCACTCGGTCAATTCCCCTCATATCCCAAATTCATTAAAGTAATTCAAAGACTATCTGAGGAATCTCACACTGTCAATTCTCATTATAGTCTAAAGAATTCAAGGACTCTCTGAGGAAGCTCACTAGGTCAATCCCTCTTATAGCCTAAAGTTCTCAAAAACTCTCTAAGGAAGATCACTCGGTCAATTCCCCTTATAGTCTACTACACCAGGTTCTCACAGCCCTGTGTTGAACAATGAGAATAGCAGTGAAATATGGACAAAGTAAACCTATAGAACTAATTGGCTAACCAGTCTACAGCATATCAAGCATGTAAAAAAAACTCTCCAACCTAAAACAACAGGCATGGAAAACAGGCAATGTGGCCAAAAAGGCTAAGCAGACTAACGGACATAAACAGAACATGCATGGGAAACACATCCAAAGCATAGAAATCAACCCTATTAATATCCAATAAACCTTTAAATAAGCATAATAGTATGGAAGGAAAACGGAAGGGGTAAAATGGTAAATGCAGAATCCCTTGTTCAAGGGTATTGGGCATAATTGCACATAATACTCAAAGACTTCGAACAGAAAGGCACAAAACACCTACCTCGGCATTGTGAGATCTATATACTCCACCACCGACCGTTGGATCAACCTAGAACATGGTTGATCTATAAAATATCTAAAATGTTTAATGAAGGATAACTTGAGGAAGAAGAGGAATCATGAAACGAATCTCAAGCAGAAGAGAGAGCTTACCGAGGCAATCCCAACACAATTAACAGTGGTCGAATCGGAGATTGGATGGAGGCTTGAGGGCTTGGAGAAAGATTGCAGTCATATGGGTTCTCTCATATGAGGAAAACCTAAAAAAAGATGGTTCTGGTGATTAGATGTGACCCTGGTGCGTTTAATGAAAAAAAAGTACGCATCGTGTATTTTTGAAGTACACGAAGTGTACTCACCATTTCCATACTCCGCTTTAGGCGGCCTCTAGGTCACCCCCACATGGTAGTGTGCATGGACGGTACATTTCCAGCACCCAGTAACCTATGGTAACTGAGTCCATGGTGTGTACTCATAAAGTACACAACGTGTACTTCGAAAATTTCCATAATTTCTTATTTTTCTCAAAAATGACTAGAAAAGGAAAAACATACCTGAAAAGACGATCCGGGTTCTTATAATTATTAACATATTCATATATCCCCTACTCTATATGGTTTTAGTTTTAAGGATTCTTACATAGAAATCTATTATATATACTGTTTAGTTAAATATTGAAAATATTTATACCTGTTATTATAATGTACTTATTTAAGGAATGTGGGAGATTTATTTTATATCTTATTAACTCCATTATATGATTAATTCATTGGAATTAATTTGTTGACAGTGGGGCCTATAATATCCTATCGATGCATCAGTAGGTCACATGAGATAAACTAACTTGGGTATTTTGTATATTCCTTCCTAGATAAAAATGTTTCTTGGACATAGGTCCTTGGTAGTAAGATCATTATATCTATGATCATGATTTCTTGGTTTAGGGAATGGAGTTAGATACATGTCATTATATAATTAATCTCTATGTAACTAATTATTGTTATCCATGTGCTCCATAACTTTTCATTGTTATCCATGGATATATTATTCTTCCAACTTAATTATATTATGGAATTTTTATTATTATTTATTCCTACCATATTATTTATGGTAATTTTGTGCTAAATTATGACCTATTATTATTATCTCTTACATTTAACCGTATTGAGAATTTTATGTTTCCTTTTTTAGGTTTCCATTTCCTAAGGTTATGAAGAATAGTATTTTACAAGTAGTTCCCTTGGTTTTAGGTACATGACCCTTTATTTATGCATTATAAGAATATAAAATTTTTAATTTATGTTTTGGATGTATTGGAGTAGTTTTAGAAATATTTGAAGGATTTTATAGAGATGTATAGTTTGACCACGTTTAGTAGAAACCATGTATCACCTCTAAGAAACTGTGCATGGTAAAACAGTGGCCATTGTGCAGGTGCATAGTTGGCGTACAGTTTAGCTAAACCATTTGGGTGCTTAGGAGAAACTGTGTGAGACTGCCTTCATTAAAGATAGTGTAAAATACATGGTTGGTTCACTATATTTCTTACCTTGATATCCAACCATGTGAGGGGGTGGATTGAGATAGTATAACCCACATGATCGACACACGGTCTTCTAAACTATGTGGCCTAACCATACAGAGTATAGTCAATCCTCTAAAATTTTTGTATCTAATATTTTTAGTTTAATTAAGCATTTATTTTCCATTAATTATCAAATAAAAAAAAATTCCTCCCAAGGTGTGAGATACATTTACCATTAGTTCGGGACTGATCTTTAGGTGAATCAAAGCCTATTAGAGATCCGCATTGATTGGTAAATCTATGTTCTTGGCCATTCTTCTTATATTTCTTCTCATTATATTTTCCAAGACCTTATATATTATCTATTGTGGATGTATCCATGTTCTTTGATGGTAATTGTGATTTTTTATAGTTAGATCTAGGGAAGGAAGGGTGTTTTATGATGGGATCCGGAGAATCATTGTGTCATTCTTCATTTTCACCAAGGGTTGTGAGGTGGGTGTATTATCTCTAAACTCCACTCGATTAAAACATAAAGTCTTTACATGAAAAAAAATCATGAAATTATTGTGTGAATATGGTTGTAAGACACTTTAGTTATGGTTTTGTGAAATTTTAAAAATTGGGTGGTTTTTTTGGAAACCACTTGATGATAATTTTAAAATGATAGTTTGAAAATTATGGGTTTGATTTGATTCTTGTAAAATTTTGGTTGAAATGTTTTAAATAGTGAAATTTTTTATGTGAAATTTCTTGGAATGGGTTATGGATTACAAGGTTGGTGTTAGTTCGTGATTTTGACATTACTCTGAATAAGGGGTGTATACCATTAAAGTGCAAGAGACGTGACCCTAGATAAGGGGTGTGTGTAATTGGGAATAAAGTGATTAGCCACCAAGTGATGGCTTGTTTGATGGATGAGAAACCACTCATTAGTGTGTAACTTTCACCTGGGCATGCATGTGTGGGTCTGTGGAAAATCATGGAATGGGTATGCCAAAGGAGATGATAAATATCTTAATTTATTTTTTCATTACATTACATGGAATACTAAATTGGATTAGATATAAATTGTTTTAATTGTTTTTAAAAAATTTATATATATAGTCAAACAAATTTTTTCCTAGTGGAATGAGTTCTCAAATCATTGGAGAAATTATACTAAGTTTTGAATCACTTCTTATTTGGGCACTATTCTACATTTTTATATGTCATCTATTTGGACATGGTTAAAGGAAAGGTATCTTAGTTCTGTAGTGATTCTTATTGATACCTTGGGCATGGATTTTTTTAGTTAGAACATGGATAAGGCTGTGAGATACTAGTTGTATGTCATTGGTGAATTTTGGTTTTTCTGTTGATTCCTTTGGTTATATAATTGTGTTTTTTACTTGCACTCTGATATGGTTATTGTTTAGTTATGTCAGGTTGTATTTTGTACTCATGTGTCATATTGAGTTTTGGCTGATTCTCATTATCTTTTTTGGTTATTTTATCTCTGGGTTTGGTTGTTTTATTTCCAAACTTTGGTATCTTAGGGATGTCACCTAAGTCCAAGTAATTTTCCACTGCCTCTTCACAATTCAATCACTGAGGGGTGGGGTTTTATAAATTGTATCATTTTATTAGATCCTTGAGTATCAGTGGTGTTCAGTCATAGAGTTGGAAAATCTATGAATCTTGATAAGTTAATCTATATCTTGGGATACTGGAAAGGATATAATATTTTTTGAACATGAAATTTTGAGAATAAAAAAGGCATTTCTTACCTCTTTATACTAAACTTCAAGCTACCAAGGTGTTTGGGTACATGAGTGTTTTATAAACTTCTAGGTGATTTTCCACCTCATCTTCATGGGTTTATCTAATGATAATTTCATGACATGTATTGATATAATGACATTATACTAACACTAAATTTTTCATTATTGATCTTTTGTTATATGGAAATGGTAAAAAAAGAATATTTTGTTAAAAAGTATTGAAAATGTTTTCAAATTGTGAGATTTGGAAAAGTCTTGATGGTGGTATTTTGAAAATTGTTAAAATAGTTTATTGTGTATAAAAGTTCTTATGGAAATATATGTTGTGATATGTGAAATATATTAAATTAAAATAGCTAAGACATTAGTTGTTGGAGAGTGAGACTAAATGGATTTTTTTTGTTATATTGAATTATATCAGGTAGGCACCATAGAAACCAACTGGAAGAGGCTGCTAAAAATGTGGTTTTACATGAGCTATAGTTGAACCAGCAGTTGATCTAGAGTATTTTCTAGGCTCTTCAGGTTGTGGATACAGGGGATAGAAAGGATGAACCAATGAAAGTGGATCATTTAGTTCAATTCCAAAATTAGAATCCACCCATCATTTGGGGTAATTTAGAGCTGGAAAAAATAGAAATTTGGTTGAATAGGGTGAATCAAATCTTCGATTTTTTAACACACTAGATGAGATTAAAGTGAAGTTATCAACTTATATTTTGATTGATCGAGCATTCTAGTAGTGGGATTTAGCATTTCCAGCTAAATTGGACTAATTCATGGCATGAGAGGATTTTAAAGAATTGTTCAACAAAACATTCTTTCCTCATATGTTCAGAATTGCTATAACGTATCT
Organism: Viscum album; assembly: GCA_963277665.1. Lineage (NCBI taxonomy): Eukaryota > Viridiplantae > Streptophyta > Magnoliopsida > Santalales > Viscaceae > Viscum > Viscum album. The sequence goes on from OY728150.1 coordinate 1,755,563,701, forward strand.
CTTCAGTTTGAATCAAAGAAATATATCTGTAACATACTATGTGGATATATTTATGAATTTAGTCCACTTTTCACCAGATCTTACTGAAAGTATATCCTTGAAGGCATATATTTTTTATTTGGTATTGGAACTATAAATTTATATAAATATTTTCATTCTTTATATTACAAATCATACATAGATGGTCAATAGAGATATGGTGGAAGAAAGAGACAACACATGATACATGGTTGGAGGAGGAAAGTTTATTCCTATAGGAATGGGTGGAAACTCCAATTCTAAAAACAAGAGGATGAGGTATAGCTATTCTCAAGGTGTGGTGTATTTTAGAATCATACCATGGGATCGATCCACATACCTCCTCGACTAAAGAGAAATTCTGGATGTTTTTTGTGTGGTTATTTTGAGCATATGAAATGAGATTGTATGGAAACACCTAAGCATGTCACAATTCCAACTAGATGGAATATATTAAGTATTATTGTTATATTTCTCCAAGGTTGGTTGCTAAGGAAATATCATTCTTCTCAGAAATTGTATGCTTTGATGGGACAGGTGCAGAAGATTAGATCTTTTCAGTAGAACCAATAAATCCATGGTTATTTAAGGAACACCATGACTCTTGAACCAGTGTAATATCAGTCGGGTAATAAAGAAAAAAGTTAAGTGAATAAGAAATTATATGTATCTAAGAAAGTGATCATGGATGATCAACCGGGGCCTTTGATGGTAAGTGGTGCAATTATTTTTAATTCCACACTTATTCATGTTTTGTTTGATATAGACACGTCCCATTCATTAATTTATTCTTGTGTTGTTGATATTATGGGTTTACATGTTGATTTTACACCTTCTATTTTGAAACTCTAGGAACCTTTGGGAAAATAAGTGTCATGATTTGAAAAGTACATCATGTTCAATAATAATCATTGGTACTAAGTTGGTATGGGATTTATTTATGATATATATATATTCTTATGACTTCATTCTGGGAATGGATAGGCAGACAATCTTTGAGGCCCATATTGAGTCTTATGCACATAGGGGGAGTTTCGAATCTTTTGATGGTGTTATAAATCTCTTTAAAAGAGATTAGGTAGTGTATAGAATCATGAAGAACCCTTCATACAGGTGGTTGTAACTATCTTTTACTAGTCAATAGAAATTAATTAGGCATCGGTAGATGAGATTGGGAATAGGTATTTTATAACCATAGTGAACCATTTCATTGAAGTTTATCCTTAAACTTTCTCAGGGTTTCCAACCACAAAAGAAGTGGAGTTTACAATTTATCTTTTTTTGGGGACCAATATTATTTCCCTTCCATATTAATAGATGGCACCCGTAATATTTATGAAATTTAAGGATCAGTTAGAGGATTTGGAAATTAAAGGGCCCATATAACCAATTATACCTCCATGGGAAGCACTGGTTTTTTTTATGAAGAAGGTTTATGGAATACTTATGATTTGCGTAGAATATCATAATCTTACCCAAGTTACAATAAAGAATTGAATTCCTCTTCCATGAATTGATGACCAATTTGATTAATTGAGAGGATACCAGAGGCTCTATAAAATTGAATTATTTTTGTGATATCACCAACTTATGGTTTAGAAAGAGGATATTCTGAAAACAACTTTCAAAAGGAGATATGGTCATTATTTTTTTTGTTATGCCTTTTTGTCTAATTAATTCACCATTTTTCTTTATCGCATTGATGAATCAGATATTTCAAAAATGTTTGGGTCCCATTGTGGTGGTGTTTTTGGATGATATACTGGTGTATTCTATCACAAAGGTGGATCATGAGAAATACTTTATGATAATGTTGGGTATCTTGTGGGATCATCATTTTTATGCCAAGTTATCAAAGTGTGATTTCTAGATACCGTAGGTATGTTTCCTTTACCATGTCATTTCTAAAAAATAAATTTTTATAGATCTAGAAAATATAAAAGTTATTATATCTTGGAATCCTCCAAATAATTTCTTTGAGAAATATATAGTTTCCTTTGATTAGTGGGATACTATAGATGTTTTACATGTAACTTTTAAAATTTGGCATTTCCAATGATATCTTTAATGAGGAAAAAAATTCCTCTCTAGTAGAATGAGGGGTGTCAGAAATCCTATCAAGAGATTAAGGTTATACTTTCATCAACACCCATCCTTCTATTTCCACAATCTTCACATGGTTCTGTAGTCTATTGTGATAAATCAAGATCTAGGTTGGGATGTGTTCTCATACAGGGAGATCATGTCATTATATATGGTTCACAGCAGCTATATTTTCATGGGAAGAACTACCCAACACAATATTTAGAATTAGCTACTTTTTCCATGCTTTGAAGATTTGGAATAATTATCCTTTTAGTGATAAATTTATAGTGTTTACAAATCATAAAATTTTGAAACACATTTTCTAAATAATATATTTAAATATAAGGTAAAGAAGATGGATTGAATACCTTAAAATATTTGACTTAGACTTGATGTATACACTAGGTAAAGGAAATTTGGTGGTAGATTCATTAGTTAATAATTCATATAATTAGTTGGATAAAGAAACTTTAGATCAGTGTTAGTTGATGTCAGTCATAGTAGACATACACCTAGATTTTACTACCATTGTGATGTTGTAGTTTTCTTCCCAGTTTCATTTGTTCCTAATTTGGTTCATCATGTGAAAGTGGCTCAGATATCTAATTCTGAATGTATTGATATGAGTTCACAAATCAATAGGGGAGAGACCATTGAGGGATTGAATCTGGATGTGAGTTCGGTTTTACATTTCATAGATTTGATCATGGTACCTTTCATTTGTCAGGAACAAATTATTAATGCTCACTACAATTCAAAATAGTCTATTCATCCAGGTATTAAAAATATATATAGAGAAATGAAAGAAGATTTTTAGGGGGAAGGCATGAAAATAAAAGTGTAGGACTTTGTTTTGAGATGCCTCGCCTATTAGTAGGTTAAGGAAGAACGTCAACAACCAGTGGGAACGTTGCAGTATTTACATATCCACATGTGGAAATGGAAGTAGTTGTTCATGGATTTTGTGACAATTCTACTAAGAATAATTAAGAAACATTATTCCACATGTTTGATAGTGGATAATTGACACGTGCCTGTCATGGGGTGTGGCAAAAACAAATATAACCTTTGTTAAAATTTATTATCGTGGATTACCTAGGTTGTCTCCAGAGAGGAGTGCACAACAATTAAGTTGTCACCTTAAAATATAAAGAAGTGAGGTTGTTTTTAGAAATTGTTTGATTTAGAAAATACAAGAAAGAAACTAAATAATGTAAAGTAATTAAGTGAAAGTTTTGAAACAAATTGACAAATGATGTGATCTAAATCAGTGATATGAAATGGTGATCAGGTTAGGGTCAGTTTTCCAATTTTAATTCTATCATTGTTCATTTTACCCAATTCTCCTCTACTAAATCGTTAAGAGTGAGAATCCACAATCGTTTCTTCTCACTCCCTTGGTCAATTAAAAATGTGAGAATAAACCTTACTAAAATATTAGGTTGTTCTACTCTCCTTCAAATGTGTAATAGAGTTGTAGAAAATACCCCCAATTATCTTAGTCAATTCCCAATCGGGTCTTGTTTATCCCAAGTAATCAAGAACATTCACTACTCCTCACACACGTACCGGTGATCACCGAGTACTACACCACTAAATCCCGGTTTATTCCACTGTTTATAAACCAGAACCTAGTGGAGGGAGATATTGATCATTGAACAAATATAACTGAACAACAGAATCTAAAATCAGATACAATCGTACATGATAATAAAAACTATTATAAGAAATTGAAACAAATTCGCATAAGAGAAAAGAGGATTTTAATACATTAATAGAAGGAACTCATGAAATACAATATGGAAAACCTCTCCTTCCCCAATCACACAGAATTTTACCCCACCATGGTAAGGGTAATTGTGACTAAGGGGAAAGAAGAACACATTACAAGACTAAGAAGTGTAAAACAAAGAAAAGAAAGAACAGAAGTTTGATCCTCCAGAATCTTTCCTCCAGAGGTTTGCCTCTGTTTTTCCCACCATCTGGCCGAAACTCACTGAGGTCCCTTCTATGAGAATGTTGGAAATAAAGTTTTATATCTACCCTAAAAATTTGAGAGTCATTGGACAGGTGTAAATAATGATATGGCCGAATCAATGACCATTACTTTTCTGTCATCCAAACACTGTTTCACCCACTCCACTTGGACGCACCAAAAGGATGCATTAATGAGCTCAATAATTTATGAAATTTAATGTGAGCCGTAAATTTTGAAGTCCTATGTCGACACCATCTGTAATCACCTCATTATAAGGTCGGATGAAGGATATATTGCATATTTAATGAAGTGGGGTCCATTCTGCCTTCCAAACTGATTTCTCCACTTGATTGAATTTTCTGCACCATTGGGTTTCGAATTGGGTCTTGGTCCAGAAGGAACATTTTAGGACCACATGTATAGGAATCCTAAAAAAAGATTCACTTCAATTGGACCCATATTATAAAAGTTATGCCTGAAAAACAGAAGCTATATAAAACTGACAATTTTACAGAATTACCCCATTTTCACATTTAAGTCCAAAATACACCAAAAACACATAAATGATGCAAATACACTCACATTGAATAATTGGGAGGGATTAAATCATTGAAAACATATAAATAATAATAAAAATATTAACTCTATCAATCATCTCACAAATTCATCTCATTTCACCGGTATTCTTGAAACTAATTTAGTGGAGGACTTGTCCAAAATATATATCTAAGAAGTTATAATTTCATATGGCATTCTAGTCTTGATTGTATCTAAGAAGGACCCCAGGTTTTTGTATCATTTTTAAAAATACTTAAACCAATATCTTGGGACTTAGTTGAATATAAGCATGGTGTATTAACCTCAAATAGATATACAATCCAAAATGATGATATAAAAATTGGAGGACATTCTTAGGGCTTGTGTAATGGGTTTTGGAGGATCATGGGAAGAGAACATACCATTAGTGTAGTTCTCACATAACAACAGTTATTATACCAAGACACATATGGATCCATTTGAATAATTTTATGGTATTCCTTATCATTATCTACATTTTTTGGTAGAAATAGGTAAGAATTCACTCATTAGACCAAGCCTTGTGCAAGATACAATAGAGAAGATTCAGTTGATCAAGAATAGAATAGAGATTTCATAGAGTCATTAGAAATTTTATGTGGATAATCATTAATGACAATTTTAATATTAGGTTAGTGATCATATTTTCTTGAGAATATATCCAAGGCTTGGGAATAGTCATTTTGTTAAGCATGGAAATCTATCACCTTAATACATAGGCCCTTTTGAGATACTTGAATGAGTTGGTGAGGTGGTATATCAATTGTCCTTTCCACCAAGGATCAGTTCAATGCATAATGTGTTTCATGTATCATAGTTGAAATAATATCAACCTTTTCCTGAAAATATGATTTTATTATATCATGTTTCCCTAGAGACAGATGCTATGTTGGTTCATGTGCTGGTATGGATTGTGGATAGGTAAGAGAAAGTGTTGTGAGGGAAAAGCATCGATCAAGTGGAAGTTTTATAGAAACATTATTCATAAGGAGATCTAGGAGTGTGAAAAGGGAATATTACAGTAGTGGTCGGAACTCTTCCATGACAAATATAGTTTAAACATTCATAGGATGGATAGAACAATGGTGGGGAGAGTGTATCACCCTCAGTTTCAGGTATTTATCCTTTTATTTATGTATTTTATGTATACAAAAATTATTGGTTATGTTTTAGGTGGTTCATAATATATTTTTCATTCTTGTGAGGCTTTTACAGAGGCACATGGTTTGATAAATTTTAGGAGAAACTGTGTAGTACCTCCAGTAAATAGTGCAAGGTAAAACATTGGTCACTAGGCACCCACATGGTTGGCATAGGGTTTTTCCAAACCATTCAGATTCTCAGGAGAGAATGTGTTTTCCTACTATCATTTGTGATAGTGAGAAATTATTTTTTAGATTACTATTTTATAAACTATTCAATCCAACTGTTTGAGGGGGTGGCTTGAGACAGTAGAATCCACATGGTTGGAGCATGGTCTTCCAAATCTGGTAGCCTAACCATGCAGTGTATAATCATCCCTCTAAAATTTGTGGATATAATTCATTTTATTTCCTTTATACTTTATTTGTTCCTAAATTCTACCATAATATGAACTACATTTGTCCCAATGTGTGAGATACATTTCTTTTTGGTATTGGAGTGATCCATAGGTGAATCGAAGACCGTTGGATATTCAAATTCTCTAGTTAGTCTCTAATCTTGGTTGTTCGTTTTATATATCATCCCCTTTTCTTTCATAGAACCTTAGATCTAATATTTTGTGGATGGATATGTGTTCCTTGAGGGGAATTGTGATATTTGTATGGTTGGATATAAGAAATGAAGGGTATTTCATGATCATATCTATAGAATTTTTGTGTTGTTCTTCTTTTTCATCAATGGTTGTGATGTAGGTGGATTCGATCTTGACTCCACTTGATTATAACTAGAAGTATTATCTTCAAATAAAAGTTTTTCTTAAAATTATTGTGAAATTATTGTGTAATATTGTTCTAACCTTATTTAGTGGTGGTTTTTTGAAATATGGAAAATTGGATGGTTTTTTGGAAAACCTCTTGATGAAAATTTTAAAATTATGATTTTAAAATTTTTGTTTTGATTTGATACTTGGAAAATAGTGGTTGAAATGTTTTAAAAAATGAAAACTTTTATAAACAAATTGCATCGCATGGAATTTGGAATACATGGTTAGTGTGTGTTCATGTGTTTGATGTAACCTTATATAAGGGGAATGTACCATTGGGGCATAAGAGACGTGACCTTAGATAAGTGGTGTATGCCATTGGGGAATAAGAATATTTGACACTTATTTAATACTTGGTGGATGGATGAGAAACTACTCATGAGTATAGAACTATCACCTAAGCATGCCTATGTGGGTGTTTGGGAAATCATGGAATGGTTATGCCAAATGAGATGAGAAATGTTTTAAAGTATTGTTTTCATTGTTATTAATGGAAAATATTTTTTCTTCAATATAAACTATTTTATATAAATGTGATAACAAGTTTTATCCAAGTGGAATGAGTTGGTAAGTCATTGGGGAAATCCTATATAGTTTTAGACTCAACCCCTCCCTAGGAGTAGTTGTGAGTTTACAGTTGTTATATATCAAGACACTAGTAAAGGCATGGTATCTCAATTCCTTAGTGATGCAACTTTGTACATCGGGAATGTCTTTTCAATTTGAAGCTTGGAGTAGGTTGAGGGTTAGTGGATGGATGTATTTGGGGTATTTGGTTTTTTTATTCTTTTAGTTATATCACTAGGGTTTATACTTATACTCTAATATGGTTATTGTTTAGTTATGTTGAGTTTTATTTTTTACCCATGCATCAATTAGAGGTTTAAACTCATATTGTTATCTTGGTTTGGTTTTTTTATCTTTAAAGGTAAAATAATACACTAATTTTTTATTAATACCTTGGCATTTATCTAGATCCTTTTGTGTCTTTAATATGTCACCTAAGGCCTAGTAATGTCTCACCACCTCTTCCCAAACTAATGGGTGAGGGGTGGGATGTTACAAAACATGATATTTAAAGAAAAATAGCATGTGTTTGGAATTTATGGAAGATTTTGAAGACTTATTTTGGATAAAATAATTTTTATATATTGGAACTAATTTCCATTATTCGAGAAATGCATAGTATTTCATAGTTAATGGTTTTTCCTATTTCTCTAATGATTAAAAACAAAAATATCATTAGAATGTGTATAATGAAATATTATTTATAAGTCACATAATTATGAGATGGATCCATCTTGGTTTTCAATATCGGCATCAAAGTAGGGTTTTTATAAATTTGGATATTTTGATGTTATATGTTGAGGATATAAATGTCATTATGGGGTGATAAATTAAGTTTGGTTATAATTTTAAAAGTATAGATAACCCATTTGGTTAGTTGATAAAATGTTGAATATTTTAGGAATTTAGATAAGATAAATTCAATGATAAAATTGGGGATAAGTCTAAGTGATAATTAAATCTATAGGATAGCATCCAAAACATTTAATAAATTAGAGATTTATTAGATATCCTAGAAATTAAAACCCTTTATGGAAACTAGAAGGTTAACTAAGATGTGGGACAAATACACCTAGAGGTAATCACATTTAAATTGGTTGGTTGAGTATCAACTCAATCTTTACTCTTATGGATGAAGAGTGGGCCTAAGTCTACACACCTGGTTAAACACTCCTGATGGATATGATTTTGTTAATCAAATTTTCATTATAGGAAATTATAAGGGATTTATTAGGTTAACGAATTATGTAATGGAATATAAGACAACACAACATTAATAATACTAGATGGAATTGAGAGTGATTTAGGTTAAACTAAAATCAAATGTAATGGTTTCTAAGATTAAGAAATTTTGAGTTTTAATTTTTCATGTAATTATCTAACAATAATTCTGTTATGGTGTTAGTTTTTCATCACTCATGATTAAATATTTTTTTAGTAATGGTTGAAGCCCGATGAAATCAAGTTACCCATGGGTTCCATAAACAATGTGGGGGTTTTCCCTTTAAGAAACAAAGTGGGATAAAAACTAAAGTGAGAAACATTGTGATTATGTTAAACTTTCTATTGTGAATCATGATCAACAACTAGAACATAGATGAATTCTCAAACACAGAAAAAAAGCAGAAAATTATGGAGTCTCATGGAGTTTCTGGTGATAATGATGATTAATGAATGAATATTCAATTTAAAACATATAAAAATGATGAACTAAGAACTAAGTAAACTATCATAGTGGAACTAGGATATGTATTTCAGGGAATAGGGAAACTAATTTAGGATAAAAATTGAACAGATTAGTGGACATAGTGAAATTAAATAGAGTATGTGTAGAGGTGCTACTAATAGTTCAATGTCTTAAATTTAAGGAACTTGGAAATTAATTATGTTAATTACCTAATCCAAGAGATGAAAAGGATTATAGACACATGGAACATAAAATATAAGAGAAAGTACATCAAACCAAAACAATGGAAGCTGGTTCCAAAAATGATATGGAATGAGGATCATTAATCCCCCAATCAAGAACAGTGAGTATTGTATTTGTATCTTTCTTAACATACTCCATTATGCTTATCATGATATCTAAGAACATTAAATTATCACCTAGATTAATATATGTGTAATTATTAATAAAAACATATTTGTATTATTATTGTATTGAAAGTTTTTAACTCCTCTTGAATATTTTTTTATATGAATATTCTCCTATAAAATCCAATTATCCTTCCTTTAGTCAAATTTTATGTGATATTATGAATGAATTAGATCTCTTGGAATAGAATACATGGTAATTTCCATGATAATAAAGTCACATCTAAAAATAAACCCACTACCACCTATTAAAAAAATCTAAATATGAAAAATTAATCCCATAATTTTAGGGTATTTAGCACAAATGATTAAAGAAAAAATCGACATTACTAATATTCTCATTATATGAGAAAATATGAGTTTACTAGTCATGATAGGGATACTACAGATGAAACCTCATTATAAATTGAATCAAGTTCCACGTATATCTTATGTTCACCCTTTACTATTTCATTAGATAATAATAAATAAAATTGTGGGGACATAATTTATTTTAAGGGGGTGGGCGAATGTAAAGGCCAAAGATTTCACTATGTATTTTGCTGATATGAATATTATATTTATCTAAATAAAACACCAAAATAAGATTATACAAGAAATATTAGATTAAATTTATTAATAATATTATAATAAAAATAAAAACTATATTAAATAAAAAAAGATACTAATCAATTAGAAATTATTATATTTATAAGATAAATAACTAATGTGGTTAAAAAGGATATTTATTTATCAAATAACTGTTTAACGGGATAATAAATTTAAATAAAATTATTTTAAATGAATATTATTATAATATAAAATATTACATTCGTTAAATTCTGAATTGGTATGGAATAATATCATGGAAATTTAATGGTCAAAAAAGACATTTTCTCAAAAAAACAATTTTCTTATATTTTACATATTTCTTTGAAAATAAAATTTTAGAATTTTAGAATTTAAATTAGATAAATAGAATATAATATTTTAATTTTTAATTTAAATATTATATTTTTATTACTTTTTTTAATTTTTCTGAAATAGTTTACTTTTAGTGAATATTAAAAAATATTGTTTTTACAAAAAAAAAACATAGTACTAATAAATATAACGATAAGTAGGTATAACATAAAACATATAAAATACTTTTCATGATAAAATATTTATCTAAATATTAAAACTATAGAATTTTGAAATTATATTATGAAGTTGAATAACCTATGTTTAACATTTTATAACCATAAGTAAGATAATCCAATAAAAGAAACTGGTTTTGGACTTTACCTTTAATAAAACATAATTTTGGTGAAATTTGGTTATAGATTTCTTTGAAATATACATAAATATTATTTTTTTTATAATAAAAAAATTTATATCATGATAACCAATGTTATATACGATGTTATCATACACATAAATTTTAAACTTTAAAACACAGTTTTTCTAAAAATAGGTTTTTACATGTTACATGTGCTAATGTTAAAATTAGTTTTTTATTGTACTTAGAAATTTTATATGAAAAAATAAGATTCATATTTAAAATTATTATATTAAAATTATTTAATAATTTTTATTTTATTTTTATTCATAAAAATGGAATTACATAGGTAAAAACTAGTTACAGCGGTAAAATCCAAAAGGGTAAAGTGGGTTAACTCAACAGGTAAAGGTCTAACATTTTAAAAAAATATTTATAATTTTGTGTTTGATGTTTTAACTGAATTAAAGTTATATAAATTCCATTGTTTTCCATTTTTTTAGTCTTATTTATCGGTGAATAATGTTATCTCTTTATATTAATATGAAATAATTAAAAAATGTTATTCTCACCACTTACTTAAGGGGCCTCTCACCACCCCTTCATGACCACTCTAAATTTTGGTATAATAAAAAACTACCCTATCTCCTTCCACAGTAGTCATATTTAATTTTTTTTTGTTTTTTTATAGTATTTTATCCTAATTCCTCTCATTCCAAGGAATTCATTAAGGATAGCTCAATGTTTTGAACGTAAGTACTAACATTTCCCAAACGATTTTTCATTTCTATCTCTCCCATTGAAATATACTTTTCCTAATCATATAATATGAATTTAGAATTTATATTATACTTAATGTTTTTAAATCTTGGTAATAAATATTAACCACATTTACCTTTTTCCATTATGAAAAACAATAACTTCATTCGTGGGTCTGTGCAGACTTCCGCCTCCATGAAGTGACATCTTCCAATTTCATTGCCACCTCTCAAAGCTTGGTATAAGGATGAAATTAATGAATAAATATGAAATGTATTATATAATTTTTAATATTAGGAGACAAACTATAATACAAATTATTTCAATCTTATCCAATAAGAAAATTATAAACATTATTCCTGTGTTTGTGCGGACAACTGCCTCAATTAAGTAATGTATCTAATTTATCATCTCATTTTTTTATTTTTTATTAAACAATCATAAAATATGATTCAATAAGATATATTTATATATATAGCAAAATAATATCATTATTATTCTATAATAATGATATTATTTCAATAGAAACCACTTTCATAACCATACTCTTCCATTAATTATGGTACAATCATGTTTTGGTTTGTCTAACCACCTACTTGAACAATGCTAAAATAATGACATGGATGACTATAATAACATAATTACTAAAAATATATAATATAAATAAGTAAATAATTATTCTACTTTGGTTCCAAATTTATAACATTAAAATTAAACTCATCAATTAATATACCAATATTCGTTCATTAAAAATCACAAAAACATTCTCATCCTGGACTTCATCATTAAGGTTCATAAACAAAACTCATATAGAATGGAATTATAAAATTATAGATTATTTTTAGGCATAAATTAAATTACTTTTTATTTTCTATGAATGATAAAATTTGGAATAAGAATTATGAACAACATTACTATTATCAAACTATTTGAAAAGTTTGAATCGTATTCTTTTACATGTACATCATAATTACTTACATCACTATCAAAAAATTATTCAGGTTGTTCAATAAAAATAATATCCTCATCAAAAATTCTAGAACATGCAAATTCATGTGTGAATTTCTTCTTTGAATTATCTAGAATCATCAAATTAATTGTACCATTATTTTTCTAGTCACCTTATCAAAACAATAGTATCATATTTCATTTATAGGATATTCACAGAAAATTATAATAACTCCACTTGGATCAAACTTACCTAGATTTTCACATTTTACCTTTATAATAAAAGGTCTTCCAAAAAAACTCAAATATACATCAAACTTTTAGATTTCTTGTAATATAACACAAAAGTGGAAATATCTAATTTTTCATTATTTAAAAAATTATTTAGAACATGAACCTTTACACTAAAAGTATGCTTCCAAAAATATATTGAAGTATCATTCCCAACCAGAATTTTTATATCCATTTACACCAAACTAAAATTAATTCATTCAACCACATAAATTTTTTTTGGTGCGTATGGTGTACTAAATTCATGTTAGATTCCACACATATCATTATATTCATCAAATTCTTTATTTGTAAACTCAATTCCATTTTTTATCTAGTTCTTCCTCATAGATAAATTATACTCATTTTCTACAAAACTTTTGAAAAAATTTAGTCATTTTTATGTTCTTAGTCTTCTAATTCATAATCCTAACACATGTAATCTGAGTAAAGTCCAAAATAAATTCTATAAATTAATTATATACATTGGTTTATTTCTTTTTCATGGGATAACACACATATGAATGAATGAGCTCCAAAGATTGTGTACATTGAATATATACCTTCTTTTGAGAAGATTTAACAATCTTACCATTTTGGTATGTTTAGAATATCCTATATATTTCACTTTTTAACAATTTAACATCATGATATTTCATTCCTTGAGTGATCATGTTCGTCTTCATTTGGCCTCGATGGCTAATCCTTAGATTCTATAATTGAGTTTCTTCATTTAAGTATAGATAGCATGAATTTACAACATTACATATTTATAATAAAATAAACTTGTTCAATATTTTTCTTGTCGCTATTATTCCATCCATAGGGTTCTTAACGAAGAACTCATCCTTTATAAAAAAACTTCATTACTATTATCATAAAGATGTGATACATAAAATATATTGTGTGTCTATACATCAACATAAATATATTTTTTTATATTTTAGATTTTCTTTTCCAGTAATATTTGATCAAAATACACTAGCATTTGGTGACTGATCATTTAAAAAAATCATTAATATTATATTACTTTTCTAAATTTATTTTAAAAGTATTAAATCTATTATCATATTAGATGTTCATCCACTATCCATGATCCAGGGTCTCTGAACTGTTGATATTATAATTACTACTTCTGTAACTAAAGATTCATCTTTCCCTTCTATCTTTATCTTCTTAGAATACTAAGTAATAATACTAATTTTTTTGCAGGTAAAAGGATGATACATTCATTTTCATGGTGACCAGGCTAGTCAAACCTTCCAATACTTCTTTAATAATATCAAACCTATTCTATGTCTTTTTTCCATACTACATAATCAACTTATGAACTTACCTCTTTTGAGAATATTGGATCCCCCTAAAACATTGTTTTCCAAGACTTTTGGGAATTTTATGATCATATAATTGAACCAAAATATTTTTTTCATATTCAAAAATCCTCCACATTACCAAAAGTATCCATAGAAATCATTTTTTAAAACTAAATTTCTTCCAGAGATGTGAGCTTGAATTCCAACATAATTTTGATAATAAATTTTGGTTCTTTTATGAGAACTGGATTTTTTGAACTCTTGAAATATTATTCATCATAAAATAGAACTTCAAATCCTTTCATAAGTCTATAGTTATAGTATATTTTGAATTTCATTTTGAATTTCCTAATTTCACATATTTTTTATACTCATTTAATTTATCCATGAACATGATATTGTTTTCATTGTTATTATTCTATGACTCTTTTTATTGATTTTTTATATTAAAATAGTCCTAGGAAGATGATTTTTAAACACTTTAAACCTTCATCGGAATTATTTTGAAAAATAAATTTGGGTCAATTCTATTCTTCTTCATCATTGATATGTTTTTGATGAAAAAGATTAAGCTCTTTCTCAACATCTATAACCTTTTATTCCAACATGATATTAAATAAATTCTCATCATCAAGAAACTTCATCAGATAATAAATATACATCTAAAACATAGATTTATATTATTTCTATATTGAGTCTTTATTATTGAATTATAGATCAAATTTATTCGACTTCCTATTTTCTATTTCCAGATTTGAAATTTTTTGAGAAACCATTTTTCAATTCTCATTTCAAGATAAAATATATCTGAGTTTCCTTATATACACACCGAAAATTTATGCCTCTAATACTCATAAAATTTTAATCAATCACCTTAATAATCATAATTTTTTTCACTAGCATCAATATTATTATCAACTTCTTCTGTTTCACCGTTATTTTATTTTTAAAATATTAATATGAAATTTCTTTTTTTGTTATTTAAAAAATATATACACTTTATATTAGAAGATAATTATTTTGGATGAATGTTTTCTTTGAGAATATTCTTAATATTTCAATTTCTTTATCACTATATTCATCTTATTTTTATTTTGGATTATTTGATACAAAATATCCAATAATCCCACAGTTTAAACATTGAAGTGGTGACATCATTTTAAAAATTAATTTACCACTTATTATAATTATATATATAATACATCATTTTATTAAATCTTTTTCCCATATATAAATCTATATCTTACAAATCTAGCTTCATAATTTCACATAAAATCTTATTATATTTCTCAGGATTTTGGGATTTAAATGATTTATCTATTTAAGTAATTTTATGTTCTTGATAGCATTATATTTTATTATTTTATAATAAATAAGTATATTGTATATATAATCCAAAGTTATTTCATCTGTATATTTTTTTCCAAATATGATACTTTTCAATCACACTTTTCAGGCAATATATGAAAATTCTTCTCTACAGTAGTAGACGCTTCCAACTTCTCACCATAGCCTCTAATATTGCTTAATATTTTATTATCCATCATGAATAATCATTCAATATTCTCATCAAAATGCATCTAGATATATTCATATTTATGTATCCTAAACTATATTCTCTCTAGATTCACTTGGGTTTTTAATTTATTGATATTCTCCAACTTTTCCTAAATACATTTTTCTATTTTGATGCCTTTTACGTTCAGAAATTCACTTCAGAAAGAGAAGAAAAATTACATTTCTAACTTGAATGGCATTGTATATATTATTTTTATCAAATAATTTTAGGAAAAAAACCATCAATATATGGGAAAAAACCATCAGTTTTAACTTCTATAAAATCATAACATAATGAGAGAAGATATAAAAACTTTATGCCATTCCAAACATGATAACATTTCTCATTAAATATTAGAATCCCCTTCCAGTTTACCAAATCCAAATTATACACAGTTGATAAGATAAATATTTGATTGAATCTTATTCCTGATATAGTCATTAAGAAGGGATATTCAGACATAAAACCACAAAATAAGGTTACCTCATTCTGATACCACTTAAGAATCCATATATAGGATTTGTGGGAGATCGCTAAAATTGGGTGTGGATTTGTGATTTGGATGTTTTATGTTTTGAGAAAAAAAAATTCCCCACTTGTTAAATATTTGTGATATAATATTTCTTCACACCCACATGCACATTAACTTGAAGGAACACATCAAATTTTCAATCTTCACATATCAATGTTAGAAGAATAGTCTTTGGTGTGATATTTATTCCTTCAGGATCCCGCTAACCATAAGAAACATCAATCGAGTATAAAGAGTTGGGTATAACCTTGAAACGCATTATTAAATGTATCATAAATATACTTCAATGAATCTTACACACAATTTCATCCTATACTTTCAAATTATAAATGTTGGTAATAACTAAAAAGTCTTCAACCAAATAAAATTCCTAGTAGATTTTGATCATGGTGAGTTCGTAAACTTCTTACTACTTGCATAGTATAAAGAAAGATAAATATATCTTACCAAAATGTGTAAGAACAAGTTTCTTCTTCCCTTTATAATCATATTACATGCACGCAACCACTTCAAATTTGATCAAAATATCCATTTTTTCTACATTAGATAATCGCATAACCTTCACTTTTTAGTATTTATCCAAAACTTCTTCTTATAGCATCCCGTGTTTTGGACCGGTTGAAATTTTCAAAACAATTTGATTTTTTTAATTTGGATGATGGTTAAAATAATAAATTGAGCTTCATATTGTAAATATGGGAGTTTGGATCATATAAATTATTATTTTTGGATGTGGTTTAAGGATTGAAAAATATCTCAAAATTTTGGATAGGATTCAGAGGTGTTGGGATTTAAGAAACTAGTTTTTGGAAGATACGGACAAGGGCGCACAATCAATGCATATATATTATTAAATGTAAACCCCAAATAATGTTCCATGTTTTATAGTAACATGGATTGTCCAAAACATTCATGATAGGCTTCATGTCCATGCAAGATCTTTATAGTTGCAAAGGTAAGTACACAAACTATACAGGGTTAGTCTAACTGTGAACCTATCTAGGTGAGGGCATGTCCCTATGGATAGTAGAACCACATGGTTGGTGCATGGCTAGCCAAAATGTGTGTCTCATTAAAAGGGAATAAATGACCAGTTTTTTCCTTTGTTACTTAAAGGGTTTTTACCAAATTTCCACTCTTATTTGGCTAAAAGGCTCCTCCACATGCACCCTCTTATCTATCTACTCCTTCATGGTGTTTCTTCATAATTATTGGTTTTATTTCATCGTCATTAGATTTTTTGTAAGCCTATTAGTAAGTATAAGACTCCTCTTATCACATTTTCATTTTATATCACCTTCTTAAATTCTATTAGTGTGCGATCACTTTTTCTGTACTTCTATATCATTTGTCTAATACATTGATTTCATTCTCTCTTGAACATAAATAAAAGGTTGATAATGGATTATTTGTGTGTCTTAATCATGATTTAGGTGATATATGAATTATCCCTTAAATTCTCATCATTTTATAAAATGTTTCCATTTCACAACATGCTAGATCCTATTAGTGTCACTCATAAATTTTGTAAGACCTATCTTTATTTTCAGAGACAACTATGTAGATCCCTTATGAGTCCCATTGGAATTGTTAAAAGATGATGCCTAAATGAAAACCACTCCATGGTTTTGTCACATGAATTCCCTTAATGATGAATGTGTGTAATTATCCAATGAACCACTAGGTTTATTTAACCTAACATAGAATATGAATAATTAAGTGGTGGTAAATGAATTGAATGAATTTATTTTGAGAATGTATCCTTACTTGTCCCAAATTAATTATGAAGTATGTATTCATAATAAAAGTGGGTTTGAACTAGATGTAGGAATCATGTAATTAACTATTTATTGTGTCCATGTTTCCTATATGACCAGATACGCCTCTAAGGAATATTGGCTTATATATTTATAAATAATTACTGTATGAACATAGAAAATGGTAATTGTTATGGAAAAATCTTGGAACTTATTAATTATGAACAATTAGGTAAGTTAAATATGTTTTAATGAATTATTAATTAGAATTTATGTCCACATAACCCTTATTATTTCTTGAAGTGAATTGATAAATTAAATTAATCATGATGAATGGTTAGATGGAATATATACTTGCATGGACCTTTTTATCACTTATAAGTGATTTGATTAAATAATTGGTTTAGTGATGAATTATGATTTGGGATAGAAATTCTCATTTCCTATGTTTAATTTTTTTATGTAGTGAGATAGTTTGTTTTTCATATGTCTTAATTAATACTTCGGTTTCTTATATGCATCACCTTGGATGGAATTATAGGATAAGTGAAATTATATTAAACCTTGGGAGATACATATATTCTTAATATGGGCTTCCTTGTATGGGATCATAGTTTTAATGATAATAAATACACCTTTAGAGAAACCTAGACTTCTATTATGAAATTTCATGTATGGGCTCATAGATTGATTGAGATTATATATACACCATGAGTGATACATCGATCCATGATATGAAATTACTTTGATTGGATCAATGGTTAAATTAATTTTGGAATGCCTTGAGTGATACTGGGTTCCTCATATGAAATTCCCTAGACAGAATCATAGGTTTCATGATGTGATGTAAGCCTTGAGTGATACTTTGACTTCTTATATAGACTAACATGGATGGGATCATAGGATAAATGAGATTATATTATGCCTTGGGAAACCCCTATATGTTCATGAGGAATGTTTTGGATAGGCTCATAAGTCATATGATCATACCTTATGCTAGAGTGATAATTAGTTTACCCTTGACTAATTAAACTTTAATGTTATGATACATGTGGGGAATTTTATGATCACTATTATATAGGGATACCTTAGGTTCTCCTTGGGTCCCACATGACTAATTTTTTACATGGAAACCTAGTATTATTTTACATGGGCCCCATCTTACTACTTTATTAGCCTCATATACATAGATATCTTGTGTAGGTAGAAGTAGGTATAGTCATCCAGGCATCCATGAGGGACCCGATACTGATGTGGTTTACATTTATTTATTTTAGTGCACTACTTTATTATTATACATATACACTACTTATTTTATATTCAAGGAATAGATATGAATTAGACATCATCAATGGTGGCCTACTGATTTTTACTCACACCCAGTTCGGGATACGGATTGGGGTCCAAATAGATCTCCTAGTTGAAAGTTAGGTCATGGATCATGATATGTGTTTTTACTCATGTACATGGGTGATTAAGAGACTGGGATTGAGCCAATGATCAGGATGCACATGGAGATATCCCTTGGGACTTTTTTTCATCTCGTTATTCATGTTTAGGTATTACTTATTGTATGTAAATTACTATATATTGTATCATGTTCAAGAATGATTATTTATTCACTTATTATTTATTTTGAGTTGTTATTATATTCAACTACCCTTATCTATGATTTCTTATATTGTATTTATTACTGATCTAGAGGGTATAGTCTCCCCATTATTCCACCTTCTAATCTTTATTTCTAATCGAGAGCCTATGGAATACTGGGAGGCACTCTTGAGGCCATGTAACCAACTAGTCCTACTACTGTTTATATAGTGAGTTGGGTCGAGGTGTTACAATTGATATAATATACTTTTGTTTACTTTTGTATTACTATTTTGGGCTGGTTTACAGGAGACTATGAATGTGTCAACGCATGATAGAAAGCTCATGTTTGGTTCCATCTAATCCATACATGGGGGGAAGATCAAGTTTATAGAGATGGTATTGTTCATGATGTTGTGATTATAATTGATTATTATTTCAACTTTAGTGATTGGTGTAATTTATTTTGAATACTGATTTATAAGATTTATAAGAATTACCCTTGACTGGGTATGGTAATGAAATATTTTTCATTCATCATTTTAGTCACATGAGGATTTGAATTTCATTCATATTCCATGAGATGTTTATTTTAGTGAATGAATTTCCTCTACCATGTCGTATGTGTCTAGAATTCTATATTTTAAATTTTTTGAATGTTTCGTGTAGGAAAATGAGAGAAATAACTGTTTATTAAAGTTTCTACATCAACCTAAATGGTTTTTTCCCATATATTTTAATGGTGACACATTAACTATCCATTTATTACGTATTTGTTTATGGCCCATTGGTTACATGGGCTGAAACATTTATGGTTGTGATTAAATGGGTGTTAATAAAAATTTATAAATTTTATGGGACCTTTATAAATTGGGATTGGTAAACCATCATATATGAACTCATTATATTCTAAAATTAGAGGTGAAAACCTAGTTACAATTACATGGATTCCAATTGTGACATATAATGGAAAGTACCTTTATAACATGAGAATGGTAATTTATCTCACAGGACCTTGTATAAATATAAAATTCATTAAATATTGACTCAAGGAGGAGAAATTGAAATTATAAGAACATTATTTGATTTAATAAAATTAAATTATTTCTCATGCATCATAAACCAGACTCAACCTGAGTAGGTCAATCATGATGTTTTTGCTTACGTGATGAACCAGACTCGACCCAAGTAGGTTTGTCCTGACATGATATGCTTATGTGATAAACCCACTAAGGTTGTAATTAATCTTTAATAAAATAATCACTATTGGGTTTATTTTTTGTGGACCCAAGTTAGTTTGATGGGACCCCCATTTGTCACCTTTACCTTTATGTTTCCTTAGTACTTAACCACATCGGGGTATAATCATGTTGTATGGAATAGTTATTTAAGGTTTCATCAGCCACTTATATGATGTTATGTATAAATGTTTAGTGGAATATTACTAAACTTATCCCCTTAAAAATAATAAAGAACTTTTATATGATTTTGATATTTATTATATTAGGATTTAGATAATTAAAATGAATATTACAACCTAAATATTTCTTTCATATATAGCTTCTAAATTGAAATTTTATTTAACTAATACTAGTCATGAGAACTTATGGATAAATAAACTAGATAAATAAATCTTGAAAGTAATTTTTATGTAACCTGCATTTCGGCCTTGTGGAATTGGTTAAATAAAGAACCAAGCACTCTTGATTTTAAAACTTGTACTTGATATCCTTTATATAAAATCTATTTTAAATATTATGAGAAATGAGCATCAAATAAATGGCCAAAACCAGAATATTTAATGTGGTGTTCTTAGTTGGATCACATGAGTAAAGTTAGTTTCAAAAAATGTTACCTTGGGTGGAAACATGGATGTTTCCTATAGGTCTTTATTGAAATTTTTATCTAACAGTGATCTTAGAGGCTAGTTCGGTAGGCCTATTGACCTCTTTAACATGAACTAGTAATATATTTGATACTTTATACCTTAGTAAGAAATGTCTAGCCTACTTTGGTAGTGCCTCAGAAATGGGAAACATAGATAGATGATACATGAGTTTTCATATAAGAGGTTTTGTTCAGGTGATGGTTGATCTTAGTAGGACTCTTAGTGGTGAAACAACACCCTCGGGTAGACAGCTTTTTATTTGGTGAGATAATCACTGTGAAGGATGTGATCATTATGTAATGATCTAGTTTAGCAGGTTAGACATTCCTTATGCATGGTCATCCATTTTGAAGTTTATGAAACCAATATACATTTCTAATGAAGTATGACTTGAGGTTTATTATCCTATTAATGTTTTTATGGATAAAATGACTCAAATTTGATCCATGTATACACTATAAAAATCTAGTAATTTTCAGTTCCATTTTATCTATTTCAATGTTGTAATATCACATGATGTAACACAATGTGTCTATCAAGTTAGGATGTGGTGTGTTAAATATCATTTTTTAGAGACAAGGTCGTGTGATACTTTAAACTGTTTGGTTTCAAGATTGCTTAGAAAGAATCATAAGTACATAAAGTCTATGCTTAAGGGTCATCTTCAGAGTATAGTGAAATGAGCATTAGATAAGTCGAGTTATCCCAATACAGGTGGATGATGTTTGATAAATAATAGGGTGTTGTAACATCACTTATCAAAGTTGGTTTTGGATTTTAAGATTGTTCTATAATAATTAAAGAGGCTAGTTTCTCTCTTATCTTCATGTAGGTACATGTTATAATATTTTTGGCCTTGTAGAAGTCCCATGTTCAGTGGTGATGGAGCATGTGTCATGGGATCAGTTTTTATTTTCAGTAAAAAAAATGCTTATGGAACTCCTAAGGTGGGGATTATTATAATGTTTATAAAGAGTGTGTCCTTTATATATAGGGAAGCGACCATAAAGGACCAAATTGAAATGGTCAGAACAACTCCAAGAAGACGGTAAATTTTTAAAATCAACCATCTAAGTCTTGTTCATGAAGATAAGTTTTAAAAATCAAGTATGAGTTTAAACTGATTTTGGATGCTAGATTCAGGCTTGGGAGGAATAACTAATCTATGAGTTAGATGGGTTAGTAGTATGTCTATGATTTCAAGGCATTAAGAAAATAATATGGTTGTTTAGTACCCAATCATTGAATAATACTGGTATTCGGGATGGGACTTTAGATGTTGTTCTTGAATTATCATGGATACCTTTGGATTTAAGTTGATGTGATCGAGCCTTTAGATATTATGTCGACTATGAAGCTATGTGCCTCTTAAATGCAATAGTATAGAGTAATTAGACTAGTGCCTTGGTAATTAAATCTTGATGGTGGGATGATGCCTCCAAATGTGAATTGTGTTTTGTGGCACAAGTGTGTTTCAGGGCATGGACCTTAAGATAGTACTATACGGGGTATAATCATCGTTTTAGGGTGTTGTGAGGTAGTTGAACCATATTTTTTCCTAGTAATGGATTATCAAGATATATTTTTCTAAGGGTCGATTTAGGGATAGTGTAGCCTATTTTGATGGAGAGTGGATTAGGGGAGCTATACACAGTTATCGATGGTAATCCTTAATAACTTCTTGGTATAATTTTAGTTCCAAGATGATCACTTCCCCTATATTAACATTATCCTAAGTATACTGGGACAGCATTGGTTATACATATAGCTATGTAAATGACTTTATGGTTTAACTAAAGGACATTCATGTGAGAAGAGTCTATCTTGGACTAGAATTTGGATGCTCATTTTAGTTTTGAGAGCCTTGATAAATAGAACTAAATATTATAGGTCTTCTTAGAAAATTATAAGGAATATACTATTTTTTTATGCGTGAAATTGGTCATGCGTCTGGATCTCTATATAGGCATGATTTTCCTGAGTGACACTTGGATTCTTGAGTATGAATGCATTGGATAGACTCATGGACATTGGTTGGTTCAACAACCTAACTTCTAGGTGAGATACCACCTTGGGTCTTGATCATTGGTTCTAATGTTTTAACATAATAGCTATGTACTTAAATTTCACTCATAAACTCAATAATATAGAATTATTTAGTTTTGATCCTTGGAATTCAATAGTGGATATCGAGGTTACCCCAAACTTATGGTTGTACTCGGTTGATAATTAGCTTATGGTGATCTATGGATGCAAGATAAATAATGTGTTGGTGGTTGTTTTTTTGGAATGAAAATGGTATTTAACAAGGAATGGTTTGGCCAAGATACATCACTGAAAGTTAGGAATGACATTCAGTGAGTATTCTCAATGGTAGAGGTATCATGACTAGGTTTGTTCATTTTAATGATTGGATTTATGGTGAGGAAAGTCATAGACTGGTTGATTAATATGGATGATTATGTGATCATGTCTCAAGTTATACATCCTTTACTAAGCATCATCTTAGTGTTACATTGGTAGTTTTGAGTTTTGGATTGAGTTTTAATAGCTTAAGTACCATGTGATTAAATTTGTGCTTGCAAGTGTGTTGGGTGTGGGAAATGAAACATGGCTTCTTGAAAGGGAATTCACTACCTATGTTGGTTAGGTAATGTTATTTTTGTTCCATGAGGCTTATTGGGGATTATAAGTTCTAATGTGGGGAGATTATAGAATCCCATGTTTTACACTAGTTGAAACTTTCAATGGAATTTGAGTTTTTCATTTTATAGATAGGAAAAATTGTTAATTTAGATTTGTATTGTAAATCCAAGAATTTTAATGATTTAAATTGTTGTTTTAGGATGGGTTTTAAGGCTTTAGAAAAGACTCAAATTTTTGTATGAGTTTTGAAGAAGTTAGGCTTTGAGAAACCATTTTTTGAAATAGAAAAATAAAGGTGCATGTTTAGCGCATAGTTAGTGGTACCCATTTACCCCTAACTATGTATCTTGTTTCATATGTGCATTGTTTTTATAAACCATGCATGATGGGCCACACATCCATGAAAAAAATCTTCAGTTTATTGAGAGGTTAGAAAAAGATATATACATGATTAGTCCAACCATGCTTCTAGCCATGCGAGTGGGGTGTCCCTATGGATAGTAGCACTACACGGTTGGTGCATAGTTAGAAAAAATATGCGGTGAAACCATATGCCTCATTAAAATGGGAAATTGGTAATTTTACCCTTCATTCCTTAAAGGTTTTTTACCCCAGTTCCACCCTAATTGGGTCAAGAGGCTCTCTTATGTATTCCCTCTTCTCCCTCTACTCCTCCATGGTTTTTCCACATCGTTCTTGGTCTGATTTCATTTTCATCTGATGCATTGGAAGTCTAAGACTCCTCTTAACTCATTTTTAGTTTATCTCTCCATATTAAATGTTATTGTAATAAAAGATATTTTTTCTTGTCTTTAGGACCTTTTCCTAATCCTTAATTTATCTCACTTCAGATCAAATAAAAGGTTGATAATGGATGAGTGAAGCGTTATAATCATGAGGTAGGTGGTTTATGGATTTTCCCATAAATTATCATCATTTAATATAATGTTATCATTGTTTCATACATCAGATTCACTAAGTGTCGCTCCAAAATTGTTTAACTCTGAAATTAATTTTTCTAGACTACTATTTAGATCCCTTATAATGCCCATTTACATTGTTATTGGATTACTCATAAATGCTAACCACACTATGGGTGTGTCACCTAAATTTTCTTAAAAATGAATGTGAGTGATTATTGAAAAAATTTCTAAGCGTGTTTAGCCTAAAATAGAATAATTGTTATTAAATTATGATAAATTAATTTTTTGAATTGTTTTTGAGTATATATCCTTACTTGTATCATGTTAATTATGATGTATTCCATTGAAATAAAATAGTTTTTACCTAGGTATAATACTCGCATAATTAACTATTTTCGGTCGCCATGTTTCCCAAGTAACCTTATACCCATATAAGGAATTTTGTATTATTTATTTAGAAATAATGACTGAATGAACTTAATAAATTATAAGTGTTATGAACACACACTTGGACCTTATTAATTAATATTAAATTGATTAATGTAGTATATTAAATGATATGTAATGAATTTTTAAATAGTGTGTCTCTTAACATGGCCCTTCATACTTCTTAAGGATAATTTATAGATTAAATTAAACATGATTAACGGTTAGATACCATGTATATTTTCATGGTCCATTTTATCACTTAAAATTTATTTGATTAAATTATTAGTTTACAGATGAATTGTGACTTGGAATGGAAATTCCAATGTCGTATGTTTAATAACTAAATACAGTGAGCTAGTTTATTTTACTCATTCCTTAAGAAATACTTCAGTTTGTTATATAGATCTCCTTGGATGAGATCATAGGCTAATTGAAATTATATTAATCCTTGTGTGATACATGGATTCGTGATATGGGATGCCTTGGGTGGGCTCATGGGTTGAATGATAATAAATTAACCTTGATAAATACCTAGAATCTTATTATATAATTCTAGATTAAAATTTATATATAGATGGAAAAATATAGGAGGTGCTGAATTGTAATTTTTAAAATTTTCATTTTTAACCTTAAAAGAAACTGTTTTTAACAATATTAATCAAATAGAATTCACAAAACCTATTTAGTATTTAAACTATAATCATATTTAGCCATCAAGTTTGATGATAAAATATATAATAATCAAATAGATTATTATATGTATTCCATAGGTCATAATTATAATTTAATCGTATTTACAAAAGAAAACTATTTAATCATAGTAAGTGTATTAAGAATCATAATCACAACTGTTATGATAAATCGGGGTAAAAAATAATGATTTTATCATAAATCGTATAAAATCATATTCAAGGTGATATCGTATTTACAATGTAATATAGTGTAAAAAACTGTATCATAATTAAATATATTATAATAAACAGAATACAAATAGAAATATGAATATAAAAATAATTATCTTTTTATTATAGTTGGAGGAGAAATAAAATACTTGTAATAAAACAAGTAAATGAATATTGAATTCTTTTAACCCAAAGAAAAGGATATCCAATAAACTAGGATAAATGTCTCTTGATTTATACTTTGAAGGAAGTCTATATTACCTATACCAGGGTAATCCCTCAATACAATGATCAGATTCTATCTTGTTATCCTCGCAATCCCTCGATCAGGAAGGTGATCAGCTCCTCTGTCTTCCTATCATAAGAAGCCCTCAATCTAATGAATTGGATTCTGTCCCATTATCCCTACAATCCTTCAATCAAGATGATTGGATTCTGTCTTCCTATCCCTAGAATACCTCAATTGTAATAACAATAATCAGAGTCGCATGAGGCAATACAATAGATTCTTAATGAGATATCCTGATAAGATATCATTAAGAAAAACACTATCTCTAGAGAAAATAAAAAGGTCTAAGAACAATCTATTCATACATTTACACTTTAGAAAAATGAGAGAAAAATCATAGTACATAGGCACATAATAAAATGATGTCAACTAAACAAACACACACAGAATGACTAGGTATTTATAGGCATGCCTCTCAATGATCATCTTGATCCCCAAGGGTCATATTTCCTCTAATATTTATGTAGTGTCCTGAATGCTTGGAACTCCAACGGTCATACTATAACTAAATTCATGACACCATTTTGCTTCACATATATCTTAATATAAATCACAACATCATTTTGATTTATAAAAATTGTAATAGAAAGAACAACACCATTTTTATTTACGCATATATAGAGTGAAATGAATTCCATTATGATAAAATAGTTTTTCATATTTAGGATTAAAACAGAATTAAATCCAGTGGATTTACTTATACATGTCATCACAATAAATCGTTTGGATATAAATCCAATTGTTATAAGTTTTATTCAATCTAATTACTCAAGGTTCCATGCTGATTATGATAATCGTAATGGATAGTGTTATTTGTTTTTCTTGCTTACTTTAAAACTATTTAAAAGTATGGTAAAAGAATATTTTTCTATAGAAGCATTGTAAAAACACTTTAGACATAAAATTATTATATATTGAGTATTTAAGAATGTGTTTTTGATTTTCAAAATAAGAGGAATAGAAAATTCAAAAATAGACTTTTAACACAATAATATCTTTCTTTTTAGAAAGCACAAACCACAAATATTAAATATTAAATAGATTTGAAAACAAAAGTCCAAAATTATTTTTAAGAAATATCATATTCATAAATAAACATTTATACTTATCTCCCCATGAGTTTATAGACTCTTTTAAATATGATAGTGAATATGACTCACTCCCCCTTAAGAAGATAAATCCCCTATGGACTATATTCCCTTCTTTAACAAGTTTTTCTCCCCATTTCTTATATCATCTCCCTATTAATATAGAATTTTACCCCTCTATATAAATTTCTCTCCCTTTTTTGATTTAAAAAAATAATTTGGAAGGATCATTTAATAACTTAAAATGGTTAGAGAGACAATCTATTCAAAATAATAAAATACATGATTATATAAAAATAAATGAATAAATATTAAACCAATTAAGAATTGGAAAAAAACCAACATTAATTAAGTGGATGAACAAGTCTTTCCTTGAACATTCAAGAAATCAAAATAAGGCAAGAGGTTTTAAGAAATTAAATATTTCCTTGGATAAATTAAGGATCTGACAATTTTTCTTAACATTTTTAATTCCGTTCTATCTTCTTCGTCTTTTTCCAAGAGCTCCTCCTGATAATTATTTTTCTTTTCAATCTCCAAAATTCTTTCCTCCTGAATCTGAATTATTTCATCCTAATCTTTTTTCCTTTTCTTTTTTTGATCATGAAACTTCTATTTCAAATGTTAATTTTGATATACCTAGGCTTTGATTCTTTTTGAGAAAACATCATGATGATTCATAGAATAAGTAATTCCATCTATGTGGGATTAAAATATACAAATCTCTTAGCTCAAAAAGTTTATGTTTTCCTATAAATATAATATATCCTTAGTCCTCTTCTTGGGATTCATTCTGAAAGTATCAAGATATTTTGCCCTATTGCCCATATCTCTTATAATACTATTGAAATAAATATTAGTTTCATCTAGATACTTCATGAATTTTCCAAGATTTTCATTATTAATCTTAATTTATTCATCAACTCTTCAAGGTTATTTCATAATTTTATTACAAATATTCCAATGAGATTCATCATTTTCTTTTAACACATTAAAATATACTTCCAAATGTATTAACTTTCTATAAAATATTTCATTGAATCCAAATCTTTGTATTGGTTTTCCATAACTAAATCAACATTTTTTCCAATATTTTAAAGTACGGAATTTTCTTCTCTAATTTTCTTAAAGTATGATAAATGAAATCAATACCTTAAGTATTGATCATATTAAAAGATTATGATAATGATCGAATATTTATTTTTATAGTTCTAATCTATTCTTTCACTAACTTTCTCTTCTCTTTTTTTGAACTCGGCTTCTAATTCCCATCAAAAACATCAATTGTGTATACAATAACCTTATTACTTCCTTTAGCCTTCTTTTTTTGAATTTGATTATCCCTCTTGGATGAAGATGTTATTTCCTAAATCAATAGAGACTTTTTTTCTCTTGACTGGATGACTTCTAATTATGATTTCCTAAGGAATATAATAATTTTGAGGAAGCCTGAGAATTCCTTAAAGATAGTTTATCATATCGATATTATTATTCCTTCTCTTTTGAATTAGTTCTCTCTTGGATATCATCACCATATTCTTTATCTTATCCTTCTTATTACTATTCATCTTCTTCATCATATTATTCTCTATTTTCACCTTGCTCTCCTTCATACTCTTTTATCTGTTTGAAGATACTTTCTTCTTCAATACCTAATTCAGGTTTGACTATATCTTTAAGAAACTCTTCTCGAAGTTGAGACTCCAATCTCAAATAATCTTTTCCAATAGAAACTGACTCTTTATCAACAACCACGTTTTTTCCTTTGTCTCTAATTGAAGAGGTATCAACATAAATAATAGTATTTTCTTTTATTCTTATACAAGCATCCGGAATTGGTAAAACATCCTTTTTAGAAGTGTCCTCAACACCTTTAATCAACTTTGCGACTAGAGTTCCACTTTTCTATTTCTTCTTTGTATTCTTTTCCTTTTTATATTTTTTAAAGTATCATTATTTATAATTCTCAAGGCAATATATTTGGATATTTAAAGTCTGAATTGAGGCTCTCTCTCTTTTCTCTCAACTTTATTTTTTCTCTATTCATTAAAAAATTCATTTGAGTATTTCTTCTGTTTCTTTTGTTTTGATGGAAGGGAGTCAGATTTTCTTTTCTTCTCTAATTTTTCTATTTTATTTATTAAATAAGGTTCTACCTTTGATACAGAAACCTGAGTATTCTTCAAAAATAACTTTGATTCTAGATAAAGAAACAAATTTTATCCTTCGGATTGTATCTTCACTCATAAATGAAATATTTCTCTTCATTGGTTTGGATTTGATTTCAATATTGAAATGTCTCAAGCTATTTTCAATCATCTTACTAATTGTTCCATGAAACATTATAATCTGAGATTTTATTGACTTATAATTGATATTTTTAACATTCATAAGAATAAATCTCTAAAGATTGATCTTCCTCATGTTTACAAGGTAATACTAAATGAAAATATAATATACTTTAAGGTTATCTCTATCACCCTTACTCAGAATGAGAAAGCCTTTAATTCAAGAGGATAAAACTATGTAATCTGGGAATAAATGAGCGAATTTTCTTGTATCTTCATTTGTTTTGAACTCATAAATTTCAGATTTTTCTTTCACAAAAGTACCATTAGAATCCGGTAACTTGTGAGAGGGAAAAAACACACCTCTTTCATCTGAGACACCATGAAAATAGATGGTTGCTTTTGGAGACATCTCATAAGTGTTTTCATAGATACAAAAAGGAAACATATATTTACTATTCTCCTTGTAAAACATAACATAAGCATAGAAATCATAAAATATATCTGGATAAAATAAATCATATCTTAGATATGGATATTCTACACACAATGAATCCCATCCTTGAAACTGTATCATTTTTATCAAAGCTGAAACATATTTATCATAATGGGATCTGGAAACTAGACATTCATGGAAAAGGAACTAGTTTTTGTAATCCTTTGTTAGATTCATCATATTCAACCTGGATATAGAAAAATCAGATATGAAGAGAATTGGAAATAGATATTTAAGGGCATCAGCGCTTCACGATCCAAAAAAACTGAGACAAATAATTACGGATAGAAGGATAGGTCTTCTTTTTATAGAAAAAATTGAGCAACATTTCATCTTTCAATCAAATATAATGGCTGACATTCAAACTCCCTAATCTGACAGTTGAGATCATATCCTAAGAAAGATTTTTTTTAAGTAAAAAACTATAAATCTTTTGTAAAACTTTTATTGTAACACCCCAAGATTCCACGATACGTTTCCCTTTGAATAAGGCAATAGCTTGCATTGTACGCAACTTCGAGATTCTAACACACCGCGACCAATCAAACTAGCCGTTCTGAATAGTAATACCCACTTTTTGAAATTTTATAAAATTTATCTTTCAAAATGGATATCATTTTTGGATTCAGAATATTGAAATTAGCTTAGGGTGAATTTTTGGTATTTTGTTGAAAACAATCAATTTTTGATGAATAGTGAAAAATACTGAGTTATTGTTTAAAACCGACTTTTTATTTAAATAATTATTTATTTTATTTACATTTATTTTAGGTCAAAATAGATACATAATACCTATATAAGTTCAATGTAATTCATTGGATTCAGTTTATAATAATTTTAGATATATAAAAAAATTAATGAACTCTTTATCGTCTTTTACCCACCTCGAAGGAGCATTTGCAAATTTACATAAAACATAATTTTACCGCTTCTGTGAGTTGAATTTCAAAAATCCGAGAGACACAGTTGATATCATAAAGTAAAATGTGGTTCAATAAGATAAAAATATTTTTTGGTGAATAGTGACTTTTTACTTGTATTTACCATGGTTAAAAGTAAATAGGGTAATTAAGGGTAAAAATGATATTATCATTACCCTAACACATGTCCTAGTTATACTGGATAAGTGTAATTCGACCAAAAAACAACCATGGGAATAAAATATGATCCTCTTTGGTCCACTTGGATTAGATTAGGACATTTATTTTTCTTTTATTTAAAGAATAGTTAAGAGAGTTAACTTCAAAGTTTAATAACAAAACCATTTTTAATATAGGGTTACACACAATATAAATTTGACTATAAATATTAATTAAAAACATAAAAATATTTCATACATAATTGTATTTTATATATAATTTTTAGACATTAAATATTTTAATTTATTTATGACACAATGATGATGAAGTAATTACCTTAATAATGAAATATTAAAATAATTGATATTATAAATATCCAAATAAATATAAATTGAGACTTTTGATGAATTAAAATAATTTTATAGGTTAATATGACATGGTAGGGTTGATAAAATTTATTTAGTTTAAAGTAATAAAGTTTTTAGGACTTTAACAAAAATCAATTATTATATAATGTCAAAATTGACATAAATGAGTTTTAAAAAAAATACAATATTATTGGTTGATATAATAATCATAAAAATATAAGGTTCTGCAAAAAGACTTATATAATGATATTTGTATCATTAATTAACCACTTGGGGTTCTCTTGGAAGTTTATAGTATGTTTATTAACCATATAATATAAAATACAAATAGACATGGTAAATGTCAAACTATTTAACTAAGAGCTAAATCTAGAAGATAAGGTTAATATAGTGACCCAAACTTGTCTAAAACTTTTTTGTTGAGAGGTTTTCGACTCATCCCCACCTTATCCTTTAAATAATTTATTTTTTAGCCATTAGAAACCAAAAATGAATTTATTATAAAATAATATTTCAATCTTTTCCTAAGGTGCCCCTCACCCCTCTTATAAAAGGGTGCTTCCCCTTCTCTCAAATTCACACCATCACATCCATTTGGCACGGCCAACCCCTACCCAAATATCCTCCAAAATTTCCTCCCTTTATTCTAGATTACTTCCTTTAGTATGAAAGCCAAAATATAGACCCCTTTTGATCAAATCAAATGGAAGAACCCGAAGAAGAGGTAAATATTTCATCACCTCTTTCAAGTTCTTTTCTTCTTCCACTTCATATTTCGTTGTTGTTTACATTATAAAATAATAACTCCAGTATATTCTATATACTGTGATGTCATTGTAAAAATGGTAAAACCATGTTCATTATTCTATCCATCCTATAAATGAAAAAGTCATCATACGTGCATACGTACGGATTACCGTCTCCACGTCGTGGTGTAGTTTGTTATTCAAACACTTCATCATTTGGATGGGTATAATAATGAGTATAAATGATGTAAATAATAAATATAATATGATAATGATTTTTTATATATGATATATCATCCAATTATATATGATTTTAATATCAAAATAATGATATTTTCGCTCGTGCGTATGTACGAATTACAGTCTCCACGAATGCGATGAGATTCATTCCCCATCGTATCCATTCAAGACTAATTTTAATTTTATGATTAAAAATAATGTTTAAAGACATAATATAATTCTGAATTTGAATAAAACACATCGTATCCATAACAAAAATTACTTACATAACAAATCATATAAAGGAAAACGAATCAGTTAACACCCGAAACGATGATACCAATGAAATATCATTAACAAAGCAATATTAGAAGATCATATATGATATTATATTTATGTATATAGTTCTTTTATAATTTAATAATAATGATTTAACTATTATACATTAGGTTAATGTACCCTCAACCAAGTAAAAGTACAAGGTAAGAGTTAATTTCACAATCTCTTTATTATCTGAGGTTGTTTTTATGTAAGTATCTACTGGGACCTCTTTATCATCCACATCCATGTTTCTTAAAAATGTATTCCAAAACATTTTTACTATTTACTAAACTATGGGTTAAAGTCATTTATACCCTTGTTTGACTTTTTATAAAATGGTTTGAAAGGAATCTTTCCGTTGTTTTCCGAACAAGGTACCTTATGACCTTTTCGACAAAATTAAGGTAAGAATGTTTTTTTAACTTATACAGAGGGTGAGGCTATTTTCTACCATTATAACATCGTTCAAGGTTACCTTACAAGATTATAATAATATTTTCAAAATAAATGTTTTCTTTTATAATTATATGACTTTTCAATGATTTCAAAATAGAAAGATATATTTCTATAAAAAAATGTTTTGATTTTATCTATGTCAACATCTTTTGATGGATTTTAATCTTAATTGAAGTTGATTTATTATGATACAAAACTTCAATATTGTATTGAAGGTTTTGGGATATGTTTGACTATGTATGTTTTATTTTCACACCATTCATGGTTTATGGATAAAGTAATGACATTTTGTATTCTAGTTTTAATATGACTGTTTATGTTATGTTTGAACCTTTTCATATGAGGAATGCATTGAAATTAGTAAGTGACGAGTGGAGCCCGCTATAGCTCCTCAATGCATCGGTAGGTCTCATGAGACAAACTAGTTTCTAGGAATAAGGCCTTGACAAAATTTTATTTGTAGTCTTCACACAAGGCCTTGACTATGTGGTTATGAATTCTGGCATTATACATTCCATAATTATGAAAGTGGCTATTGATATTGCTTGTGATTATTCAACTAGTAGAATATCCATGTGAATAAATAAATGGAATTATTTGATTTTATCTATTCCATATTATTCTTGAAGTTCAAGTTTAAAATGATTCTGTTCTAGTCTTACATTTCCTTAAATTTTTATGCTTATTTATGAAAGTTTATGTTATATTGTTATCCTTAAAGAGCATCTGAGCTCACCCCTTTATATGTTTTATTTTTCCCAGAATTTGATGAAGTATATTATGACTGGCCTCTAGGGATAGTCTATGGGATATTAGTGTGGCCTATGGAGACTATGTTGTTGCAGTTTTTCATTTTATAATATAATGTAAAACTTATTAATGTATCTAGTATTTTCAAGACTACTAAACTAATCGGCCTTTCGAGACTTTATCTTTTGTGATCATGCCAATGTTATGTAATAATGCACCGACTCTATGTAACTAGGGTCAGGGCATTACATTTATCATATTGGGTGAATACGATTGGGAAAGTAAAACAATTTTTAAGAAATTAAGAACAATAATAAATAAGAACAAAAAAATAAAATAGAATATTGTTTGAAGTATAAAAGATGGAAAAATACATTTCAAGGTGTAAATATTGATAGGATAATTTTTTATTCTTTGTTTCATAAAAATATATATTGTGATGGTTGAAATTAAAATAGTTAAATACGATAATTTTATCATTAAAAAAAATTTGAAAAGAAAACTCAAAAAAAAATTATTTTCAAATTGAATATTATATATTTGCAAATTTCATTTGAATCTGATTATTTTTCTAAATATAATTAGAAATTTGAATCGAATTTTTTTTCTGAATTTGATTAAAAATTTGAATATGAAAAACTTTCAAATATGTGAAAATTTATATATCCAAAAATTTAAATCTGGTTTTAAAACAAACTTAAGTTAGAAATATTTATTATGAAAAAATTTGGAAGAAAATAAAATTTTGAAAGATTAAAATATTTATAAAAAAAATCATATGTACTCCCCCTATAAAATGGAGTAACTTAATGTAAGGATATGGTTTAAACAAAAAAGTAGATATGAATGATTACATTATAGTGATCATTACTAGATTCTATTTAATTTATTCAAATCTATTTGAAGGTATTGGTTTCGTAAAAATATCAGCAAGTTGTTCTTGTGTTCTAATGAATTATAAAATGATATCTCATTTATATGTGTGATCCCTAAAAAATTGATTCCTTATATCTATGTGCTTTTCACAAGATTGATGTGAATGGTTTTTAATAAAGGAAATGGTACTTGTGTTATCATAAATTATTTGATTTTTTGTAAAACTCAAGTCATAGTTAGTAAGTGTGTGTTACATCCATAACACTTGAGAACAACAACGTCCAACTACTACATATTTGGCTTCAGTTGTGGAAAGTGCTACTGAGTGTTGTTTCTTACAAAACGAAGAAACTAATTAATCTCCTTAGAAATGATATGTTCTAGATGTACTTTTTCTATCCATTCTACAACCACCAATATCATCATATGAAAATATTTTTAATTAAAAATCATTTTAAGAAGAGTTGAAAATTACTATATCCATGGTTCCCTTTAGATGAAGATAAGTTTGTTTAACTTATTTTAAATGAGAATTTTTTTTATTTTCTTGATACCTTAAACATAAGAATACTGAAAACATTAAATATTGGAGAATGTTTTTTAAGTATAGTAAACTTCCAATCATACATCTGAATGTTGTTTGATCAACGGGTTACTCAGCTTCATCAATATCAAGTGTATTTGAGGTACCAATTAGAGTACTAATAATTTGAGTTGTTTTATATCCATACTTTTTAAGAAGATATTTCGTATTTTATTTAGATTTATAAATACCTTCTAGTTTTAGAGAAATTTGAAAACCAATAAAATATGTTAACTCACCTATCATACACATTTCAAACTCATATTTCATAAGATTCAAAAAAAATCAGTTATGTATTTTGGAGTTGATCTGAATAAAATTTCATCAACATATATTTGAATAAGTATAATTTTTTTGTTTAAATTCTTTATAAAAGGATTTAGATCATCATTTCATTTAACCTAATTTTTTTGTAACAAAAATCTTGTTAATCTAT
This sequence comes from Viscum album, assembly GCA_963277665.1. Taxonomy (NCBI): domain Eukaryota; kingdom Viridiplantae; phylum Streptophyta; class Magnoliopsida; order Santalales; family Viscaceae; genus Viscum; species Viscum album. Next base: position 1,755,599,735 of record OY728150.1, read on the forward strand.
CATACCCAGCTCTATTGGCTTGTTTAATTCTATATAAATACATGGTAAGTTTATAAATGTTTTAAGGATGTTTTGTATCTTCAAAACTAGGGTTTGTTAAACATAAACTTCCTATTATACATATCCATTAATGGAAATGAAACATCACATCCATTTGAAAAAGTTTAAAGATGAAGAATTCTATAAAGGCTAATAGAATAAAAATATATTCAATTATTGCTATCAATACATAGGTTTCTTTAAAATATATTCCCTCTTGTTGATTATAACCTTTATAAAATATTATTGATTTATTTTGAATAATAATATGATTTTCATTGCATTTGTTTCTGAAAACACATTTTACTCTAATTACTGATGTTTATTTAGGTCTTTCAACCAAGGTCCAAACATTATTCTTTTTGAATTCATTCAGCTTGTCTTGCATTTATTTTATCTAGCACTCATTAGGATTTTTAGTTTCAAATTATAAAAGAAAATAAAGATTTTCCATTTCATTTCTCAAATAACTTTGGGTCCTAACTCATTGATTAACGTCACAAATGATACTCTCACTGGGATTATTCCAAAAAAACAACTTACTTGGGTTTTGTAATATATGTTCATCAACATAAGGTAGAAATTATTCTTGAGTAAAAACTTCATAAAAAAATTCTTGAGTATTTTCCTTATTAGAAGAGTGTTCTAACAAAGGTTGATGATCAGTTTTGGAAAACACATATGAGGATGTTGGTTGGGTTTGTTTAAAAACAAAAGGATTTATTTCATCAAATTTAACATGTATTGTTTCTTCAACAGTACAAGAATTTTTATTTAAAATGCTATAGGCCTTAGAAGTAGTGGATTAACCTAATAATGTACCTTCATTGGATTTGGGTGTGAATTTGTGTAATTTTTCATTTTTATTAAGAATAAATACTCATTAACAAAATACTTTGAACTATGAAAATTTTCGTTTTCATCCTATCCACAACTCATAGAGAGTTTTATTAATAAAGGGTTGAATTAAAACTCAATTTATAGTATAATAAGTAGTTCTAACTGTAGCTACCCAAAAATGTTTAGAAATTGTGTATTCACTTAACGTGGTTCTTATTAATTATTGAATAATATGATTTCTTCTTTTAACAACACCATTTTTCTGAGGAGTTCTCGGAGATGAGAAGTTATGTGAAATGCCTTTCTTATTACAAAAAAAATTCAAAATCTAAATTTAAAATTTCTCCACCATGATCACTATGAATAGTTATCAAGGGAATATTTTTCTCATTTTTAACTTTGCCTAAAAAAATTTTAAAATAAAAAAAATCTTCATATTTCTTTTTTAAGAAATAGACCCATGTATATCTAGTGTAATCATCAACTAAAACAAATACATAGTACTTTCCCCCAATACTCCCAGTATTTGTAGGACTGAAAAGATCAATGTTCACTAACTGTAAATCATCATAATTTTATACTTCACAAATAGATTTAAATCATGACTTGTGTTTCTTACTATATTGACAAGGGTCACAAACTTATGAAGAATCAAATCTAATCTCTATAAAATTCTTAACAAGTATTTTCTTAGTTTGCTAACTTAATTTTCTAAGGTTACAGTGTCATAACCTTCTATGCCATAACCATGATTGATATTCTATTTCACTAAGTCAAGTTAATTCTTAGGTTCTAATGTATTCTAATTTTGGTATGTATACATTATCATTTTGATGGGAATAAATAATGAATTAATCCTTGTAATTGTGTACTATACATTAATCATTCCTAAAATTTACAAGGTGACCTTCATCACATAATTTAATTGTTATTATAAGGTTTTTTTAAATACCTTTAACAAATAAAACATTTTAAATTATGTTTTTCCAAGAAGAACAATATAACCTATACCAATAATTTCTCCTTGGTCATTATATCTTAAGTTAACTTTCCACCTTTCATTTTGATAATATTTTCAACAAAGTATTTGTGTCTAGTCATATGTTTAGAACACCCATTATAATTTTACCATGTGTTCTTCTTGTTGGTACTCTCTTTGTTTTCTAGAAAAAGACTATTAGACTTTTAGAACCCAAACATTTCAAGGTCCAGAATCATCAGTAAGTAAAATTTTTGGAATCCATGTTATTTTTAAAAAATATGCTTTTTGGAAAAGTAAATATTAAATTTTATTTAAGGGAAGAATTATTTTTCCATTTTCTTCCACTTTTATATTTTCTTAAAAAGGGGGCATTTTTTGGAACAAATAATTTGTTACTAAAAACTAATTTTTTATGAGTGTATCCCATTCCTGAACTAGTACCAAATGAACGGAGTTATTTGTGAATTTTATCAAAAACTTATTATCCTATGGTAAAGTTTGAAAAAATATTCTTTTGTGAAAAGATTCCAAACTTTAGTTTTAGAAATAAATTCTTATCCTCGTCTATATTAGTTTTGGAATTGAGTATCTCAAAACTTGTTTTCAAACTATCTTTTTCAAAAATTACTTCTTCAAAATCATTGGATATAGTATATTTTTCATAATTGGATTTATCAATATATTTTCATAGATCTAATGTTTCATTTGTTAAAACATCAATTCCTGAACTATCTTTTTCATGTTTTACATTAGCCTTATCAAGTTTTTGCATATTCTATATTTTTTATTATCAAAAATATTTGAAAAATAAGAAACTTATTCATAAGAATGTAAATTATTATCATCACTGGATGAAGATAATTCTTCATCTGATTATATTAAATTCTTCTCATCAGGATAATTTATATTTAAATACATATTAGCTAAATAATCATAAGTATATACTTTATACATGAATCATTTATTTTGAAAAGGTATTTTGAAATGTAGACCGATATTTCATTGTCTGGAATTTTTGTTATTAGAAAAATCATCTAAAGAGTCTCATATTCTTGCACTAAAATAATCCTTCGCTTTTAAAACGTTATTTTCTTTTTATTTTTAATACTTTTTCAAATTTTTATCTAAATTACATTCCTTTCTATCTTTCCTTTTGAGCTTTAGACAATCTGGTCTTGTGTGACAAGATCTCTTATATTTTTAACATGTAACTTCAGAATCCTTCTTGTCATTCATGTCCATGTTACTTTTATTTTAATGAAACTAAAAATAATTTTAACCTAAAATATGGTTCATCCTTCAAGAAATATTTTCTAACTCATTCTTATAATCTAATGAATCACTCGAATCAGATTAAATAATAAACTTTTTCTATGTTGATTTAACAACCTTCTCAGGAGTTTGAGCTTTTACTTGATTTGAAGTATAGGTAAAAGAAACTCCACTATTCTTTTTCTTTTATTTATTATCATTTATCTTTAGCCAACCCTCATACTATAAAATATTTTAAAAGAAATCATCAAGTGTAATATTTGTAATACTTTTAAATTAATTAACTTTTATTCTATTTGATTCCCATTCATTGGGCATGATATTAATAATCTTTTCTGGAAGGATTTAATCATCTAATCATTTTTCACCCATAGCTTGAAACTATTAAGAATTATCATTAACTTTTGTTTTAATTTTACAATAGGTTCACCATAAATAAATTCAAAGGCTTGATAATTATATTTTATTATTTCTCTTCTATTCTCAACAATTTTTAAAGTTCCAAAGTGAGTAATCTCTAATTTATTCCAAATTCTATTAGCTGCTTCACAAGAAAAAATTTGGATATATATATTTCCATTCATAGAACATAATAAGGTATTCCATACCTTGAAAGTAAACTAATATTCCTACTTTTCTTGATTGGTAAAAGTTTTTATTTCTTTTTCATGAATTTTTAAATCACTGGTCAGTTTAAAAAATTATCAACTCCTATTTTGATCACAAAAGTATTTATTTTATCCCTCCAGTATTAATAATAATTACCATAAAAGATTAGGGGTCTGGTTGGATTGATATTCTCTATTGATTTGACATTTAGTCCTACCATCTTAAATAATACAAACAAAATATTTTACATAATACACATTAGTATAACGAAAATTTATAAACAAAAAGTTTACAATGAAAGTAATACTAACTTGAAATAGTAAAGAAATAAAACAAACAATAAGTATTTTATCAGTGGAATCCTCCTCTCATACTAAACGTAATTATCATTATAAAAAATACTTGGCTATGATACCAATTGTTGGATCAAAATTAATATGTAGTGGCAAAATACAAGAATGGGTTAATTGTAAGTTTAAAAACATTCATTTTTAACCTTAAAAGAAACATCGTTTAAAAATATTTAAAAAATAGAATTAAAAAACCTATTTAGTATTTAAATTATAATTAGACTTATCCCTCGGGTTCGAGGATAAAAGATATCATAATCAAATAGATTTTCATATGTATTCTACAGTTCATAATTATAATTTAATAATATTCATATAATAAAATGATTTAATTAGAGTAAGCGTAGTAAGAATCATAATCACAATGGTTACAATAAATTAGAGTAATAAAAAATAATGTTTTTATCATTAATATTATATAATTGTATTCATATTGATATCATATTTACAAATTCATATAGTGTAAAACAATTGTATCATAATTAATGTTATTATGATAAAAAGATCTCAAATAGAAATATGAATATAAAAATTATTATATTTATTTTACATTTATAGTGGAAATAAAATACTTGTAATAAAACAATTAAATGAATATTGAATTATTTTAACATAAAGAGAAGGGTATCCAATAACCTAGGATAATGGTCTCTTTATTTATACTTTCAAAAAATTCTGTCTTACCCACACCAGAGTAAGGCCTCAATTCGATGATCAGTTTTTATCTTGCTATCCCTGCAATCCCATGATTATGAATGTGATTGGATCCTCTTTCTTTCTATACTCTGAATCCCTAAATCCAATAGATAATATGTTATCTTTATATCCCTATAATCCCTTGATCAAGATGATTGGATTCTATCTTCCTATCCCAAGAAGCCCTTGATGGTAACAACAACAATATGAATCTCATAAAGAAATAAAATATATTCTTAAGGATAAAACGTGACAAGATTTACTTAAGTAAAGAATAATCCCGCTAAAAAAATAAAAAAGTATATGAACAAGTTTTTCACACTTTTATACATCAAAAAAACGAGATCAAAATCACAGTGCACATACACTTGATAAAATGATGTCAACCACACACACACTCATTGAATGAAGAGGTGTTTATAGGATTTCCTCCCAAAGGTCATCTTGATCTCCAATGGTTATATTTCCTCTAATATTTTTGCAAGCACCTGAACACCTGGAACTCTAATAGTCATATTTTAAATGAATGCATGACACTTTTTTCATTCACATATATTGAAATAGAAAGAAAAACATCATTTTTCTTTATAAAAATTGTAACAGAAAGTGCGACACCATTTTGATTTACACATATATATATAGGGAAATGTATTCCATTATGATCAAGTATTTTTCTATATTCAGGATTAAAACAGAAGTCAATCCGATGGATTTACTTATACATGTCACTATGATGAATTATTTGGATTTGAATCTGATTGGTATCGATTTTAGTCAATTGGATTATTCTTGGTTCTAGGATGGTTACAATAATCATAATGGATAGTGTTATTTTTTTGTTGAATACTTTAAAAATATTAAAAATTATGGTAAAAGTATATTTTTTCTATAAAAAAATGTAAAATCACTTTGGATATAAAATTATTAGACATTGAGTATTTAAGAATGATTTTGTGATTTCCAAAACAAAAGGAATGGAAAAGTCAAAAAGAGACTTTTGACTCAATATGGGATGCCTTGGATAGATTCATAGTCTAATTGAGATTTTATATATAGCATGATTCAGTCATCAATTCTTGATATGGAATGCCTTGGATGGGATCAGTGGTTAAGTGAATTATAATGTGCCTTGAGTGATATTGGGTTCCTAATATGAAATGCCCCGTACAGACTCATAGGTTTCATAACATGATATATAACTTTAGAAAAACTTGGACTCCTTATACAAACTACTATGGATGGGCTCATAGGATAAATGAGACTCTATTATACCTTTGGAGACACTTGGATTCGGATGAAGAATTCCTTGGATGGGCTCATATGTCATATGATATCACCTTATGATTGAGTGATAATTAGTTTAACCTCAACTTATAAACATTTAATGTTATGATATATATGGAGAATTTTAAGATCACCATTATATAGGGATACCTTCGGTTCTCCTTGGGTCATTCATAACTAGTTTTGTACATATAAACCTAGGTTTATTTTCCATGGGCCCTATATTTCTAATTTATTATTCTCATGTACACCAATATTAGGCATAGGATAAAGTAGGTACAGTCTATTGGGAATTTATGAGGTACCTAATCCTGACATGGTTTAAATTTATTTATTTTAATATGATTATTTATTATTATACTAGAAAATTTCTTATTTTATATTCAAAAACTAGATTAGAATTAAACACCATTTTGTAGGATCCTAATGAGTTTTAATCACACCCTATTTAGGCCGCTGATTGGTACCTGAATAGAACTCATGGTTATAGGTTAGTTCATGGATCACGCTATGTGTTGTTACTCATGTACGTGGGAGTCAGGGAGAACAGGACTAAGATAATGCTCAAGAGGGTCATGGAGATAGACCTTAGGGATTTTTTCCACTTCATTATAAATGGTGATGTAGTATATATTATATCTCCATTACTATACAATATAGAATGTTCATGCATGATTACATCATCATTGATTATTGTTTACAAGATGTAATTATATTCTACTTATATTTTTTATGATATATTCCACTTTTTCTATTACTAATATTGCAGATATATTCTCCCAATTGTACCACCTATAGATCCATGCTTCTAGTAGGTAGCCTCTGGCATATAGGGAGGCACTTTTGAGGCTAGGTAAATAACTGGTCCTACTACTGTCTATATAGTGATCCAGGTTGGGGTGAGGCACTTATATTTTCTATTACTGCATCTTCCTCTTAACTATCTCTTTTTCAATACAAAAAATACATTCAAATCTAAAAAATGGACATAGTTTTTTCAAATTCAAATTTGAATTTAAAATTAAATTTAAAATCCAATTCTTTAAAATTAGACCTTGGATCATATTAAATTAAATCATTACCATAAAATTAAAATTACTAGTAATAATAAGTTATATTTACCACTAAAACTCTCATATGAATCACAGTCATCAAGGATGATCAAACTAATATGTTTTATACCCTTCACAGGATAGCCTCATACTTTGAGTCATGATCTAGTAGTTAAATCTAGTTATTTTTCAACTAATAAGACACTTTTGGAGGGATATCAACCTTACATGGTGGAATTATTTTAAATTAAAGTGGAATTGAAATATCTTAAGGCTCTATTGGTATGTGAAAAAATTATTATGGTGTGTAGATATCAAATTCTCCATACACACCAAATTCCAATCAACTGAGAATCATTATAAAGAAGCCTATCCTTTAACATTTACCTCATTTCTCTCAAATGTTTGTGATGTGGTTCATCATTCATAATGTAAGCCCCTTCAAAATTATAAAGATAACAAAAATAAAAGTACTCCTCTTTGTGGAATATTCCTACTTCCATGGTGAAAACACTTGAATAATAATTAAAATTACCTTCACATATTCCATAGTGCAGTGCCCGAATTTTTTTATGGATAACCCTTTTATAATCCTTTTATAGCAAGTCAATATTTCTTCACACTATAAACATACTTATCCAATCAATTTTAATAACATAATATCAAGATTTATGGAATGAGAATCATATATGTTACCTTTAGGTGGGTACTAACTAACCCTTTTGTAGATGTAAATTCTACATATAACCTTTATATTATCTTTTCAAAATGAATATAACCTTTAAACCAGACCAATAATACCCTTAAACTGCTCTAGTACATATGGAATTACTTTTATACATGTAAAAATTCCAACTCAAACTCATACAAGGCCTTAATATACACTTCTAAAATACCTTAAAAATTCCATAAATTTTTTTAGATAATATTGAATCAATTTTCATATTATTTTATGATCAATTCAATAATAAACACATTATATTGATCAAGATTTATTTATTAACAAAAAAGGCAATAAAATAATCACATTAACTTCAAATTTCTTTAATCATTCTTTTATAGATGATAACAAAAACCTAAAGGAAATTATTTAATCAAAATACTTCACGCTAATATAATGTATAAAATCATTTAATATATGGAGTGTGAGTGGAGGTGGAACAAATTATAAATGTTCAACGAAAGAATATGGAAGTGATTATTATAATATTGTTTGTTTTTATGAAAATATTCATAAATATGATAAATGTATTGTGGTAAAGGTGATATCAGAATCTCTAACCAATTTATATTTATATTTTAAATTTCCTTTTACTCTTGAAGATGATTATTCAACTTTATTAGATAATTAAAAATGAAATTCATCAGAATATGGTTTATTAGAAGATAAAAAATTATTAGATGATGAGGATTATTTTCCTATAAAATGGTGATATATGAATCTATCATTGAAAATAAAAATAATAACTTAAAATTAAAATATGATAATTTTGTGTCAAACATGCTATTGATATCTAAAAAATTTCATCAGAATTAAAATTTAAATCTAGTTCAATTTTAATTTCTGATTATTAGAATTTAACTATTTAACTTAAATCAGAATTTAGTGGTTCAAAGAGAAAATTCCCTAACCATACTTTTGGTATTGAAAATTTTTACAAGATGTATAAAAAAATTAAACCATCTATAAATTCTAATGGAATTGGTAATGTCTCTAATAAATTATATTTTCAATAAAATTACTTTTTACCTTTAGGTGAACCTTTTTGTACAAAATTCCCAAGGGGGTAACTAGAGATAATTTTTTCCCTTAAGTTGTGTTCAATACTTTTGATATCATAAAGCTTTTATTTTTAATGAACTAGATAGAATTCAGCATAGGTGAGTTAGATATATGTGGGTTTTTAATATTTTGTTTTCCAAAATTTCTAGAAAGAAGGATGTTTCGATACTATGAAAATAGTCCTCATATATTTAGGAAAACTGGTTTAGTACCAATAGTTGGAAGACAGTGTACATGGAAAGTGGTTGTTCTTGACACATGACTGAATAAAAGTCTACATTTTAAAACATGAAAAAGTTAAATTTTATATTATTCAGTTTGGTACATAACGAACATGGTGAAATCATCTAAATTTATGGTGTTAATTTTCTTATAAAGTCTTAATTTTCTTAGTAAATGTTAATTTTCAATTTTTTTCATGTCTTAGTAATTAATTGAAACCTTGTTATCATAAGTCAACTATATGATGAGGGGTATTTTTGAACTTCAAGAATGATAAATATACATTTTAATGTTCCATAAATAATTTTTTTCAATCTATCAATAGGCATTTAAATGTTTTCTTGATTCGCATAGAGGACCTTATAAATTTTAATTTTTTATATTTAATAGTTATTGGAGATTTATCTTCACTTTATCATAGAAAATTATTCCATTTTAACCTTTTTAAATTTTTATAAGTTATCTGCATATAGTTTTTTAGGGATCTACCATAACTTATATTTAACTCAACAAGAGCTTATGATATTTGTAAATTTCATAAGAAACAAATGTATAGTTTTAAACCTTATAATTAAGTCTCAACTTCTAAATCATTACAGTTTGTTCATATGAATATTTTTGGTCCTACACAAAATAGAATCATTAGTGGAAATATTATATTTATTTCCTTCTTGATGATTATACTAGATATTCTTAGACCTATTTTCTCACTCCAAATTCAAAATAATTCTTTTGTTTTAAAATTTTTCATACTAAAATTTTAAATGAAAAATATTACCATTGATTAATATCATGAGTGATCATGGTGGTGAGTTTAAAAATTAAGATAGTTAAAGAATAATTCATGAAAAAATCCCTGAAACTGATTTTTTTTTTATAAAACCTCCAAGAGTTAATCCCCCAAATTATGTTTTTTAAACCTATTTTATTAGACTACTATAAGTTTAACCAAAAATATTAGTAGTGAATACTATAGAAGATATAAAAATGGATTCAAAATATCTAAAAACGAGATTAATGGAAAATACACAAGAAATAATTGAGAAATAATTTAATATTTTACCTGAGAACCAGTTAATCATAAGGAATCATCCCTCTAATAATATCATTAGATATGTGAATAACATGTAAAAACTCGAAATTCCTTAAGAAATAAATGTGACAAACTTTCATTCCTATCGCAATTCAAAACTAAAACGGATTTTTATCCTTTGGGTGATGGAAGTTAGATTATGGATATGTTATAAGAGCATAATAAATTTGAATGAAATAAATTTTTTTCTTTGGTTAAATGACCTAAATAACTTCTAAAAATTGGAGTCATGTGAGTTTTTGGGAAACAAATGTGATGAAAATGGAATAATTTTAAGGAATAAAGAATGGATTGTTGATAATGGTTATTTCCCAAAAGTAGACAAAGATTATGGTGAGAATTTTCAACTATAATTGGGCTTAACTATATCTAAATATTACTATAATTCATAGAATATATAAATATTACTTTCCTTTGACCCATTTTTTAGATGTAAAAAATTTTCTGTAACATCTATTAAAACTTAAAAAATATCTATATAGCCTTAAACAAGCCCCTAATGCTTGGTATGATAGACTCAACAGTTTTTTACAATAAAATAAATTTGTTAAGGGAATTTTTGATCTAATAAATTTTATAATGATTTTTTTCAAAGACACATTTTTTGTTCAAATTCAAATTGAAAACATTATTTTTGGTTCAACTCCAAAGTATTTTTATGATGAAATTTTAGTACTTATAAAGAGTGTTTAAAATGAGTATGTTGAGTGTAAATAATTTTTTACTTAGTTTTCTATTTTCTAATAAATAGGAAATAAACACTCTAAATCAGCATTAATATATTATATATTTACTAAAAAAATTAAAATAACTTGATTGTTAGTACTCCAGTAGGTAGCTCAATGAAACTTGGTTGTGATGAATCTAGGAAACTAATAGATTAAAATCATTATAGAGGTATGATTGGAAGTTACTTTATTTAGTTTCTTATTGATTATATATCTTTTTTCAATATTATTTTGTGTGAAATTCCAAGAAAATCTAAATTAATATCCTTTAAAAGTTATAAAACATATTTTATATTTCTTAATGTGTTTATCTTAACTTGGTCTATTTTACACTTATAGACCTAATTTTATACTAAAAAGTTACAAAGATGCTAACTTTATATGTTATATATTATATAGGAAGAGTACTTATAAGGAATTAGTTTTTCTAGGTGAGTATTTAGTTCATGGTTTAAAAATTAGGAGTACTCGATTTCTCACTCCAATGTTGAAGCAGAATATGTAGCAATCGGATGTTATTATGCCCAAGTTTTATGGATGCAACACACCCTAGTAGACTTTTGTTTGTTAATTACTTAATTTTTTATACTTTATTATGATAATAGTGAAATATAATTGTAAAACGCCAACCACATAACTCAATATCCCAAAAATGATATAACACACCATTTTTTAGGGATTAAATTGAAAAAATCATATCTTTTCTGGTTTCATTAGAATGTAAAATCATCTTTTGAATTATGAACACCCATATCTTTAATAAACCTTAATTATTGATTTATTATAAAAAGGTAAAAATAATACAATCCAAAAAATACAATTAATCCTAGTGTCTTTGTAAAATTAGGTAAATATCATAACAACTTAAAATATGAATACTATAAAATTATTGAAAACTTCCTTAACATGCTTCTAAAATTTCAACGTTCTCCTGGAACTTCATGGGATAACCTAGGGGTGAACATAAAAAGGGGTAGGATATAAATTCTAGTGAGGGAATAAATAAATCATATAATGAGTTAAATCAGTACATGTGATCCAATAGGCATCTCAAGGTAACATAAGAGGGGTGATAATCATAATCTTGAATAGTGGAGCGTGATATAACATGATATCATAAAGGAAACATGGGAATATAGAAACAACACAAAATAGGATATAAGAATAATTCAAGGATAAATTAAAAGAAATTATAACATAATGTTCTTATGATAACCTCTCATTAACCATACATGGAATATCAAGATATAAAATCATTACCTAATGAATTAGAGGGATATATAAGTTTGATCCCAAGAATCACTTTCATATCATGCACATGTACAAGTGTTCCACATAGATAAAACAATATAAGGATTAATTTAATCAATTTTTGCCCAATTATTAAAGATTTTGGGTTAAATAAATTTAAATTCCCAATAAATTAAGGATTGGTAAAAATTGGTGAATACTATTGAGTGGAAATGGAGACAGGTATTCACTATACAAATGTTTGACATTGAAAATTATAGGATAAGTTCAATAGCATAATGGGTGTACATAAAGATTGATAGAAGGAGTGAATGAGATAAAATGGGTTCTGTAATTAATTTTTAATCATAAGTTAAGTAATAGGGATGTATAAAACATATTTCAAGTAGACGAATTGGGGTTCCAAGGCGTGAAATGGGGATGTTGTTTGGATAAAGAGGATAAGGAAAGGATCCCTTGCCTTGAGGTGACGAATCTAAAATCTTGGGAGGAGACTCTTAAGAGATTAGTGTAACCTTTTGAGAACTATATATAGGTAAAGTAAGATTAATATCATTATACAAGGTTTTCTATTAAATTATAATGGGAGTATTTGTGTTTTTATATAACCAAAGAGAGGATAATTCTTTATTAATTTCCAAATATAGGTTTTCAAATCTATATGATAAAGTAATAAAAACTAGAAAACTTCCCATTTTTTATAGAAAAGAGTTTTTTCTTTCATTATTTTATAATTATAAGAACCAAACACATTAAAATAATACCCTTGGGGATGTGGAAGTTAGTCATGTTTATATTGAATTGATTTTAAAACCAAAAAATATAATATATGTTTTTAAGGATTCATTATAGGTATATAAAATTAATAAAATAACCTCAAGAACACATTATTTTAAATTGTAAATACATATTTGGTCATAGATTCATTTTATTTCAAATATCACAACACTTTTGGGTTATTATGATGTCATAATACACACCATATATTTATACAATTTTTAATTTTTACCCAAAAAAACGGTTATCTCTGAAAATTATAAAAAAATCACTATTGGATAATTTTGAAATTTTAGTTTCAAAAATAAAATAAATTTTATCAAATTAAATCTCAAAATATAAGAATTTATATTTTTAAATCAAAAATCCTTAATTATTGAAAAATACTGGGTTTTTTTGCAATAATGGTTTTCTAACCCTTAGAAAAATTAATTTTGACTTTGTAAAATTATATTATCTTTTATATTTAATATATATTATTTAATAAATATTATTTAATAATATTATTATATAAAAATATCATTTTTTTAAAAAAATATTTAATTCATCAAAAAGAGTGTCTGTTGAAACTAAATATTTCCCAAAAACAAAATTCGAGTTTTGTTGTATTAAAACCTAATTTTTATCAAGTTATTTAATCAATAGTTTATAAATTAATGATAAAAATGAATAAATATAATCATTATTTTATTGAAATAAAATATAAAAATTTATTTTTTGGGGTTTTAGATACATATCCCTTTATAACACTAATTAATTCCCTATGGGTATGGTGTGTGATGGGGAGATTTTCATGGGGTGACTTGGTGAACATGGTTTGTGTTGTGATATTGATGAGATTTAACTTCTCTCATAAATGGTTTTTATCATGCTTCAATTGTTGAATCTTATCTTGGTATTGGTTATGGGTAAATACTTGTGATTCTATCTCCCTCAGAAGCTCATATAAGTGGGCTTCATGTGTTATGATCTAATTGGTCAAGGCTATAAATTCTTCCATTTGTGTCAAATGGGAATTATCATAACCATTAATATAATAATCATAGTGGTCACTATATAATGGTTATATTATCAATCATTTTTATTCTTAATAGTCTTTAAAATTAGACATTCCATATAATAGTCTAAAAACCCAAATTAGTGCATGTGTTTTCTATAATTATATTTATTAATAAGGAATTTACTTCTTTAAAAAGGGAATTTTATTTATAAAGGTTCAAGTCATTACATTATTCTCCCCTTCATAAATTTTTCCCTCAAAATTTTAATTTGATAAACTTAAATAGATGAGGATTATTTTTTTCGTCACTTCTTGTAGTTACTATAGATCTTCCTTAATTTTGTGTCTCTACCACAATAGTTTGATAAGGAGAGTGGTTTTATTTTGTGTAACTTTGCTTCTATGATTTAAGATCTTCACCAGTTTCTACTTGTATGAAATATCATTATTCGATATTATAAACTTAATATTAAGTACATGTTAGGGGTATGGTATGTACTTATTCTACATTGATACCTGGAACACATCATGTACTTCATATAGGTTAAGTAGGAGTGGTAGTTGATAGGCCAGTGCTCTAATGTAATCAAGGATCTCAAAGGGGGTGATTTATCTGGGATAAATCATTACCTTCTTCCCATAAATCATAAATTTCTTCCATAGTGATATAAAAGAGAGCAATTTATCTCTAAAGTTAATCTACAGCTTCTGTTGATGATTTTCCACATAACTTTTCTGTCAAATTTGTGAGGATTTCAAATGATTCTGAGTGGTTTGAACCTTCTTTTTAATTTCTTGGATACGATCAGGTCTAATCATTTTTTCTCAACAACTTCATCCCATCATGTTAGAGTCTAAACCCTATTCTCATATAAAGCCTCATAAGGTGACATTTGAATGATATAATGGAAACTATTTTTATATGAGAACTACACTAGAGAGATGTTTTTACCCTAATGTCCTTGTAAGTCCATTGAACTTGATCTCATTATATCCTTTAGAGTTTGAATGGTTCTTTTAGACTGACCATGCGTCTAAAGGGGATAAGTAGTGCTAAATCTCAGTTTTATATCCAACACTTTTTGGAGGCTTTTCTAAAACCTTGAGGTAATCCTCAGATCTCAATCAGAAATAATAGTGAGTAAAATTCTATGTAGTCTTATCACTTTCCTTATGAATATATTGGTGAGTTTTTCAAGAGATAAATCTTTCTTAATAGCAATGAAATGTGCCAACTTTGTAAGGTGATCAACTACCAACCAAATGGAATTATTTCCTTTATCATTATTGGGGATTCCTATGATGAAATCCATGGTTATTTTTTCCAATTTTCATATAGGTATAGGAAATGGTTTCGTCATACCCTTAGACTTTTTTCATCCCACCTTGACTTTTTGGCATACTAACCATTGAGATACAAACTCTACAATTTCCCTCTTTATGTTATAGTATCATATATTTTTCTTCAAATATCTATACTTCTTAGTGATTCTTAAATAAATAGAGAATGATGATCCATGCACATCATCCAAAATTTCCCTCTTATTTTCTAGTTTTCATGGGACAAATATATGGGTTCCAAACCTTAAAACTCCATTTTAGAAAAGTTGAACTCTGGAATATTCAATGCCTTCTTCTATATAAACTCATCAACTTTATTAGCCTCTTTGATCCTCTCAATAATTTATAGTTTATAATTTATTTGACAATGGTAATCATAATATTCTTTTTTAATAACCATTTCCATACTTTTCATGTCTAAGGAGATTGGATCCCTTACAATCCTGATCATGGATAGGGTTACGTGATCCTTTTTACTCAGAGCATCTGTAACTTTTTTTTCCTTCCCTAGACAATAATGGATTGAAAAATAATAATCCTTAATCATCTCTAACCACCTTCAATGGAACATATTAAGAATCTTTTATGTGAATATATACTTTAGGATTTTATAGTACATATATATGTCACAAATCTCTATATAAAGATAATGTCACCAAATTTTAAATGTGAATACCACTGTAACCAATTATAGATAATGTGTTGGATAGTTTTTCTCATAGATATTAATTGGTGGGAGGCATGGACTATCACTTTTTAATATTTCATGAGTACACATCCCAATCCCTTTTTAAAAATATCATTTTAGATCATAATCCATTTTCCACTCATGGGTAATGTGAGGATAAGTGTAATGATTAACCTCATCTTTATCTCTTTAAATATTTCTTCACATTAATTATTCTAAAAAAACATGAATCCATCATTTTTAATCTTGGTTATTGAGATTTAAAATCATGATAAGTTTCTCATAAATCGATGATAGTACCTAGATAATCAGAGGAAAGTGTGTATTTTTATCACATCTATTTTTATAAGAAATCCTTTGATTGACTTTATTTTTTTATGGATCCATGGATATCCATTTTTTTGTGACAACATTCCCCAAGAAAGTTACTTTCTCCAACCAAAACTCACATTTACTGTACATTGTATATAACTTTTCCTTCTGTAAGGTCTTTAGTATAGTATTTAAATGTTCCTCATGTTCTACTTCTTTTTTATAGTAGATATTAAAATCATATATAAATACAATAATAAATTTTTCTACTTAATCCCTATAGACTATATTCATCATGTCCATAAAGATATCTAAGTCATTATTGAGTCCAATTGGAATCACTATGAACTTTTAGTGACCACACATTATACGAAAAGTAGTATTTTGGATATCCTCCATCACCTTTACATGGTAATATCTAAATCTAGGATCCACCTTAGGTAATTACTAGGCTTCACATAGCTTATTGAATAAGTCATCAATATATGGAATAGGATACTTGTTATTTATCATTATCCTATTTATCTCTTGGTAATTAATGCATAGGCACATTGTACCATCCTTCTTCTTGATAAAGAGGACCAGTTCAAACCCCGGTAAAGCACTTGGGTGTATAAATCCACTATCCATATTTTCCTATAATTATTTCTTGAGCTCCTCAATTTTAAAAATATCCATGCTATATACAGTTGAGGATATTGAAAAATCTTCATGTATAAGATCGATTGAGAACTCAACCTCACTTATAGGTGGAAGACCATACAATTCCTTAGGAAACACATCAGAAAATTTCCCTACAATGTTCATGTCATCAAGGATGATGTTTTCATTGGTCTTAATATTTTGAGCTAGATAAAATTTATCAAAAGGAAATAATATCCATGGTTAAGATTATGATACCAAAGGATATTTATCCTCATCCTTCCACTTGAATATAATTGGAGGAAAATTCCTGACACAAAGGGTGATTTCCTTTTCTCAAAAATTTATGTCATCACTGTATACGGTAATCCAATCCATATCCAAAATTGAATCAAATTATTTTAAGGGGAGTATCATAAGTCTTTCTAGGAAATTAATCCCACAAATTTGGATAGGGGGTGAGTTATATAAATAGGATGCAAAAATTGACCCATTTTCCATCTTCACTAGTAACACAACTTCCATGTTTTGAGGTAGTGTTTTAATATTTCTACTAAACTTGTGTGATATGAAATAATTCATAGAACCAAAATAAAATAGTATATTCTCTATCCTTAAATAAACAATTAGTGTACTTTTCACCAATTTGTCTTTGGGGTCCAGCTTAATAGTTGTGATCGTATACGCTCACCCTTAATCTCTAGGCCATAGAGGTAGTTATCTTCATTTATCATTGACAACCCTTTGTTTAAGTCATTGATTCATATAGTGTTCATGTTCCATGAAGTTGGAACATTGGAAAATATGATGAGGTTTTACTGGAGAATTAATTTCTTCTATCACATTAGTGGGTTTCTCCCATTGGAAGTCACAAGCAAAGTTCACTTCCTTCCCACGTCTAAAGAATTTCCATGTCCCCTTAACAAAATTTCAAGGATGCTTCTTCCCACGCATTTGATAGGTGGGGTGACGGAATTTATTACCCCAAGAGATTTTTCCATCACACTAAAATATTTAAAATCCATTCCTTATTTCTTATCTCCAACCCCAATAGACCCTTTAGATTAACAGATCTCTATTTCATCTTTGTGGGAATATCATCAAATTTCCTCATAGATTTCAAAGCCCCAAATAGATATTTAATTTTATAGATTTTAATTTAGCCCACCAAATAATTGGTAAACATTACTTTTCGGGGAAATGAAAAAATATGATGCATATCATGCAAGTTTGGACAATTTTTTCTCGTCGACCCGAATGCTTTGTCATCCTTTTTCTTGAAGCTATGTAAGTCCCAACCTAATTTAAGTTTGACAGTGCATGTAAAATATTTATCAAAAACCATTTTCCAAATTCATTACACTCCATCTAATTGATATACTCCAAGAGCTTTGTATTTTTTACCAATATCCACTATTTTTTTAAACGATGATGCCTTGATCAAAGGACCAATTCACTGGACGTCTGAGGAATTTTTATTATAAAGGTATCAATTAAAAAATGATCTTTATTTAGAGGATTTAAGTGTTCCTAATGATTCAAGTTTCATTTCAAAACTTGATTCAATTGAAAATGTATTATCATGAAGTTTTTTATTCCTTCTCCCATTATGTTGGGCATTTTATTTGGGCATAAATTATATTTTTTTTATATTAGTTATTGACTCGGTTCATCCTATTCCCAAAAATTGACTAAAAATATAGGGAAAATTACATATGATAATTTTTAAACTAATAAATATATAAATGGGAAACCATAAAAATGAAATTGATAAGTCATAAATTACATATATCATTTAATGTGTGGAAATAGGTTTCAATATAAGTTATCTGTGTTATCTTTCCTAAATTAAAATTTTATGGGAATTATTATTCCCTTAATAATATTTCATAAAGATACTATGAATTTACCAAATCATATACCCGGGGATGTTAAACCAAGTGTGCCGTAAGTTCCTTTTTTATACGCCAAGTGATGATCGAGTCTAACTCAATGCACCCTTTTGGTGTTATTACACCTAGGTACACCTATGACAAATCCACATCCACTTTTAATATCCAAACATGGATGTATTTTATGGGAAAACACTTACTGTATAATTTACCAAAATTTAATAATTTTTTCACATGTTTTTTCTTATCTATAAGGATTTCTCTATAGTTTTTTAATCATAATCCCCAAAAATAGATATACTTTTCTATGAGGGAAACTATGAAAACCCTTATATTTAATACAAATTAATTAATTATTTATTACATAAAGTAACACATAATACAATCATAAAATATCATGAATCCTAGTGTATTTGGTAAATTAGGTATATACCATAACAACTTGAGATAACAATACAATAAAATTGTTGAAAATTTCTCTAACATGCTCCTTATATTCTATCATTCTTCTTAACTAAATAGGGTAACTTGGGGATGTACATAAGAAAAGGGTGATCTATAAATAACATTAATGGAATAAAGAAAGCACAACATAAGTTAAGTTAGTAAATGTGAGTTAATATATATATCAAGGTAACATAAGATGAGTGAGAATAATAATCTTGAATAATGAGTCGAGATATAACATGATATCATAAAGGCAACATGGGAATGTGGAAACAATAGAAAACATACATGGGCATGTATAAGTGTTCCATGAACCATACATGGAATATCATGAGACAAAAACATTACCCAATCCATTAGAGGGCTAAATAATTTTGGTCCTACCTTTCACTTTGAAATCATGTGCATATATAAGTGTGTCAACAGATCATACTACATAAATATATATTTTATTAATTTTAGCACCATGATTAAGGTGTGAGAGTTAATTAAATTTAAATCCCATATAAATTAATTATAGGAACAACTGGGTGAGTACCATTTACTGGATATAGATATGGGTATTCATTACATAAATTTTAGGCAAGGAAAGTCGCTGGATAATTTCGGCAGCATAAGAAAGGTACATAATGGTTTATAAAAGGGGTGAATGAGAGTGTAAGTAGTCTTTAATTACTTGGGAATAATAATTATCTTAAAAAAGAAGTATAAAAATATTTCCCAACTTGAAAAATTGGAAATAAAAGGCATGATATAAAGAAGGTTCTTGAATAAAGAGGAGAAGGAGAGGAACCCTTTCTTTGAGAGGATGATTCTAAAAGCTTGGGAGAAGGTTATTAAGATACTAGGATAACCTTGGGAGAACTATAGAGATTTTAATGAAGATTAATTTTGTGATCCATGTTTTTTAGTGAAAAGGAATGGGAGTTTTTTGTTTTTATATATCAAAAGAGAGTAGAATTGTTTATTAATTTTCAAAATTAGGATTTAGAGTTTATATGATAAAGTAATCCAAACCACAAACCATACCAAGTTTTTTTCCCATGTTTTCTACCAAATAGGAGATATTTACATTATTTTATATGGATAAGAACTGAACATAATAAAATAATACCCTTTTTTATTTATAAGTAATTCATTTTTATCAAGAATTGATTTTAAAACCTTAAAATATAATATATATTTTTGAGGATTCATTATGGGTTTATAAAATTAATAAAATTCCGTAAAAACACATTATTTTAAATAGTAAATATAAATTTGATCTTTTATATCTTTTATGGTGTATATTAAATTACTTTTGGTGCATTCTTATGATATAATAAACACCATATATTTATACCGTATATAATTTTTACACAAAAATTCGACTGTCTCCAAAAATAATAAAAAATTAACTTTTGGATAATTTAAAAATGATTATTTCAAAAATAATATATATTGTATAAAAATAAATATAAAATTATTATAATTTATATTTTTAAGTCAAAAATCTATATTCATTGAAAAATGTTGGTTTTTTTACAATAACAGATTTTTGAATAATATAAAAATTAAATTTGACTTCATAAAATTATATTTATATTTATATTTAATAAATATTATTTAATAATAATATTTCTTAAATTATAATTTATTTCAAAATATTATTTAATTTGAAAAAAAAATAGTTTCTTGATTAAAACTATATATTCCCCCAAAACACAATTTCAGTTTTGTCGTATTAAAACCTAGTTTCTATCAAACTTTATATTTAATAAGTTATAAAATAATAATAATAAAAGAAAATATGATCATTATTTTATTTAAATAAAATATAAAATTTCATTCTATTTTGGTCTAGACACATAACCCTTTATTATATCAGATAATTTCCTAAGGTTAAGGTGTGTAATGGTGAGATTTACATGGGGTGGTTAAGCGAACATGGTTTGATCCATGATCTTGATGACCTTGAAATTATCTAGTAAATGGATTTTCTTATTCTTCAGTTTTTGAATATAAGCTTGGGTTGGGTCAATTGAAAATCTCAGTGGTGATATCTCTCTCAAAATATTTGATAAATGGTCTTCATAGGGTATGATCCTGCTGGTTGAGGCCATCACTTATATTGTTTGTGTTAAATGGACTTTATAATTACCCTTAATGTACTAAACTTAACAGTCACTATATAATGGCTATATTATCAATGGTTATAATGTTTAGTGGTGTTTTAAATTTGATAAACCATATAATGGTCCGAAATAACCAAACTGATGCATGTGTTTTCTATAATTAAATTTCTTAAAAAAGAATTTAATAATTAAAAAAATGAATTTCCTTTATAAATGTTCAGTGAATTTCAAAAATAATTTAACTAAACCATTAAATTCAGAAAAAAAATCAATATCATTAAATAAGATTTATGAATAACCAATTTTAAGTGATATTTAGTTATCTTCTTTGTCAACCTATCTGATAAATATAAAAACTTCTTCAAAAAGGGCAGCATATATCTTTTAGAATTGTCTTTACTTTAAGTATATATTTAGTTTTCCAATTATTTTCTAAAATTAAATTATACATTCATTAGAAAAAATAATAACTGAATTTAGTATAGTTTGTGAAGTTTTTTTAGATATTAATGACTCTTATGTAAGTTTAAGATCATATTTATACAGTGTAAAAAATTAAATTGTTATTTTATAATTCACCAAAAGAACCTTCAAAATAATAAGGTATTTTGTAGGTATCGAAAATAACATCCTGAAAAAGGTCCAATTTTTCTTATCGTATCATTCAACAATTTTTCATAAGTATTTAAATTTCCAAAATCAAAGAAATATTTATCATGTCTCAATTTTATTAATAGTAAATTTCATTAACTACGGGTAAGAGTTCATTAAATTTATAATATGTTTCATCAAATAATAATCTACTTCTATATAAAAATATACAATAATTGTTTTATTTATTCATATTAACCTAATGAAAATCATTCAAGTCCCTGTTAAAGATGAGAATTTATTCAAAATTTAGTATTTTAGAAAATAAAATGGGGACAAAAAAATCATGATTTGAGAAGACTACATTTTTTGTTATTCCTTTTATAAATTACAAGCTGGAGATGTTTTGGAAATGATAATGTCTAATTTTTTCATCTTAAATATTATTAATCTATTAAAGATGTTTTTTAAATTTATTCTCATTCTGAAATGGGGATAATGTTTTTATTTCGAGATAGATTTTTAAAATTCCTTACATATATTATGTTTTCTAAAAGGGGGAGGCTATTTGGGAGATTTAATCCTAACATTTTTTTAGAAATTCACAATATACTTCTTAGGGATATTTTAAGGTAAATTGAATTTAAATAACTGTTTTTAAAATAATTTTTTTGGAAAAACATTAACTTAAATAATTGTTTTTTAGTTGTTAATTTCATGTAGGATAAAATTATTATGAATTATATTTCCCATTATGATTAATTTTTATGGATATAAAAACACTATAGTGGTGCATAGTTAATTTAATTTTATGAAATGAAGCAATGGTGAGTTCATAAAAAGATAAGACAGTTTCTTGTAGTGTAGCTACAATTGACCCCAAAGATCAAAGATCTTGGACATTGAAGAATATTTTAACATCACCTAAAAATAAAATCATGAATTTATGGATTAAAAGGGGAATAAATAATGAGAATTTTGAAAGAATATAATCATCTTGATGTTGTGAAACAGCTTATTACTTAGATCTCCTCAAATCAGTGAAATTGTTTTCTTTTTAAGTTTTTTTCTGAAGATATATTTTTTTGTGAGGTTATTATTTATAATACTATTTAGATATTTTATGTAATAATTTTTTCTATTATTTTTTAAACTTTTACCTTCCAAGGATTAGATTAAATAGTTGTCCCAGATTATAAGGACCTTGCTTTAAACATTACAAATTCTAGTGTCTTTTGATTATAATTCACTTTATTTAATTCCTAAGGATATTTTGAGGTTTATATTTCTATATAATTAGGTTATAACTCTTCCATAACAAAGTCATGTTTTAAAAAGAGGAAAATTATGATCCTTATACATTTTCACAAAAAATAAAACTTTTAAAATAAAATATGTTTTATTTTTTGGGTAAATCTTCACAACATTCAACTTGACTTTTTATTTTCCATTATCCAAGTTTAAACCCTATAAAAATAATTAAATGTGATATGAGAACAAATATATTACTCAGAGACATAAAAAGAATAAATCTATTAGTCTGGTGAAACACATGAAAACCCTTGAGAAAAATATTTCTTTGAAAAAATGTACCTTTTAACCAAAGAAGGGAATCATTTTTCCTTCAAAAATATCATTATATTACTTTTGGAAATAAAAAAATTCCATGAAAACTCATTATAAATCATAGAAAAATCATATATGTTCTTTGATTCATCATCATCATAGAACCCTTTCAAAACCCTTATAATTTTAATAACAATATGATGGACTTCCAAAATAATTCTTTGTAGAACATAATTATTACACAATGAATTGGAGCGTTATCTTAGAGAACTCGTCATATAAGAAACATCAAGCTCAAAATTGAGCTATAATGGGGATAAACCCTTCATATAATCTATATCGGGTTCACCCATGAGTTATAATGGGGATCATCCCTTCATAAACAATATCCAAGTACCATATCATGAATTATACCCTTGAAAAGATCTTTTAAAACCTTTTGTAAAACACATTTAATTATAAAAATACCCTTTATATTAAAAACTCATTTTTCAAACCAAAATAACCAAAAAAATGAAAGAGTTTTTTTCTTTAAATAAAATATGAATTCTTTTAAAGGAATCAAAACATCAAATAAAAATTATGGAGGTGGGAAAATCCATCGTCATCGTATACATTAAAATAAAACATTCATTTTGTCTTTTATAAAGATAGTCAAACATTCTATAAAAATATTCATTTACCTTTATAGTAATGTTATATTCATATAAATATATTCATAATATAATTTTTAAAACATGGATATATAAGTGGAATTGTTTGAAAAAAAATCTTTAAAATGGGGTTTTAAGTTAAAGTGCCCCTTACATTGAGTCTGACTCGTTAAATATATTTCTTTATATTACTAGAAAAAAAATTATGTTAATTTATTTAATTGATTAATATCCATTTTTAAGTTCATTATTCCATTCATTTTATATAATACCATACTATATACAACTACTATATCATTTAATTTTACATTAGAAGTTTTGACGATATTCGACTCCTATATCCAAAATGACATCGGTAGGTTGACTATGGTCAAAAAGGTCATTATTCCAACATATATAGAATAATAATTATTATTTAATTGATATATTTATACATAAATTGTATTTTTATATCCAATCATAAAATATGGTTATGAAAATTTAAATGCATTACAATCATGGAGACGGTATGACATACGTGCACATGTGTAACATTTCCATTTTTCAATGGTCATTATGGAAATAAGGTAACTGTTGTTTTATGTTATAATAATGATAATAATATAATAAATACCATATTATTTCCATATATATACTTATATATATAATCTATGTGATTTTGTGATGAAAAACGAATTGTATCGTGACATGGAGGTGATAGTCCACATGTATGCACAAACGACATTATCATTTTTCAGTGAATGAAAATGTAATAAACAAAATGATAAATTTTCATTTAATAATGATAAAAATATCATTATTATAATATATATATATATATATATATTAATACTGTCATTATAACCATCCATGATATGTGGTGATTGAAAATGGATTACATCCATTCGTGAGGTGGTAGTTTGTCGTACACGCGAACGATGGATTCTCTTCCCATTTGATTGAGGCTGGAGATGGATATAGGTTACGAAATTTTCATAATAACATATAAATACATTTGATATACTGATTATATTATCTCATCATGCATAAATAATATTTTAAGGTGTTGAAGGAGTAAATAAAACAAAAACACTCAGTCAAGAATGACAGCTCTTCTCCGAACAATCTCTTAAAGTTTACATAAAAATCATTGCTAGGTTGGTTTTACAATCAAACCAAAGCCTATATTATGTGACAAGGAATTTAAATTAATTATTTTTTAAGTTATAGGTCAAACCAAATGTATTTTTAAGTGTGAATAAATGATAATATGAATAGGTTTCCTTTTATGGGAGAGGGGAGGGGCACTCTGAGAATATCATAAAATATTTATTTAACATAAATTATATTTAACGTCTAAATGGATAAATAATAATAAAGTTAGAAGATAATATGATTATGATTTTAAATAATCTGATAAAAATAAAATTTTGACAAGTTTGAATCATATTTTTACCCTTATCCTTTGGTTTTAACCTCGGTTAACCCTTTTCACACTTAAATTGATAACAAGGTTTTTTACACCTTGAGGGTCAAGATTGTTACCATAAATGGAAAATGGTTGATATTTTAAACCATATCCTTATAAATTTTACAAATATATAATTTTTTTTAATTTTATATCATTTAATAAAATATTACATTCCTAAAATATCAATAATTTAAATTTCAGAACTATTCAATTAATTTGACTTTTATAACATCAAGAAAAAAAATAAAATTTGAATAAAATTTTTTAATAAATCCATTTCATGTTATGTTTTTGTATAAAACTCATTGGTCACATTTATTCTTTAAAATTATAATAATTTTAATATTTTTATTATCACTTATTTTATTTTTTCCATTAATTGAATAATTATTTTTTCTATGTTGTGTAAGCATTTAAGGTAATTATTTCTTCACTAAAAATTAAAAATAAATTATCATGATGAATATAAATGATTAAAATTTCAAATTAACTCTTATAACTAAATATATCCACTATTTATCCCCATTTTAGAAATATTATAGTTATTAAAAACAAAAGTGTGACATTTTTGGCTTTATATTCACTTAAATATTATAAAGGTCAAAATCCTATCCAAATGGAAAACAGACCATATATTATAATTTTGAATGATTATATATGATATATAATTAGAAAATAAAATTAATTCAAGTTTTAAGATTATTATTTAGTATGTACCATTTAATATTTATCTTTAATTACCATATTTACCCTTTACCATGGCAACAAAAATTATTAAGGTTACTATTCATATAGACTAAAAATACAAGGTACCAATTTAATAAATTTGGGATCACTAATTTCAAATATTTAATCCATTTATTATGATTCAAATCATATAAATTTAATAATTTAATTTTAAAATAAACTAACAAAATGTGATAAAAAATAGTTTTTCAGATAAATTTCCATTTTAATGTAAAAATGTTTTTATACTAAATTAAAGTATAAAATTCATTTAAAAAGTCATAATTGGGTTATTTTAAATAAAAAAATAATTAAATTTTAAAAATCATCGAAAATATAATTTTATTTTGTAAATTATTTAAAATAAAAAACAGTTTCACTAAGAATTGGTATTTTTCATTATTCATTGAAAAACAATTTTTTTTGAAAAATATAAAAAATTAGTTTTAAGATAATTTTAACATGATGAATTAAAAAATGACGTTATTTTTTTAAAATTATATCACTATAATTTTTAAATCATGCTTTTAAATAAAACCATATAATACATGGAAATTCAATTTGGTTAGAAATAAATTTTTTCCTTTTAAGTGGTAAATTACCTAATATTCCTGTAATTAATATATATCCATAAAATATAATTAATGAATATTAATAATACATGATAATGATTTAAATTGAAATTATCTAGGTTGTTACATTATTCCACTTTTCTAGAAATTACTACCTCTCATTTTTATTCACTTATTAAACAAGTGGGGATATCTTTCACTCATATCATTTTTAGACTCGCATGTTACTTCTTTATCCATGTGATTTCTACAAAAAAACATAAATTGATAAATTATATTATTCCATAAGAATTTTTATTTGTGTTCAAGAAACTAAATAGGATTTTGTTCATAAGAAAGGTTATCTTCCAACTAAACTACTTCGTGGCTCAAAACATGTGATAAATCATTCATAGATTTTATTAATATTAAGACATGAAAAACATTATATACCTGGGATGAACTCAAATACAAGGATAATCATTAAGAAACTAATTAAAACTTATCTAAGATTTCATATGGTCTAATTAAACATGGACATAGCTTCCCTTTTTTTCCAAATTGCAAAACACTTTTCCATGAAGATACTTTAAAAAAACATAATCATCTACCTTAAAAGAAAGATCTTTCTTTCAGTTATATGCATAAGTTTTATACCTACTTTGAGTCCTAATTATATTTTCATGAAAACTATTTACCTTATCATCCATTTTATCAACCAACACTAGTCTTATAAACTTCATTTCTCCTACTCCATCCCCAAAACCTAGAGTTCAACATTGATTTGTATATAATGCCTTAAAAGGTTCCATCTATATACTAGAATGAAAATATTTATTATAGAAAAACTAAACCAATAAAATATGTTGATCCAAAATTCCTTAGTAATCCATTAAATAAGAACTAATAATGTATTCCAAGGTCTAAATCATTCGCTTTGACTGTTTATCTAATTAAGGATGAAAAGTTGTATGGAAATTTAATTCAGTTCTCCATGACTTCCGGGGTCCTTTACAAAAATAAAAATTAAACATGGGATCACAATCATATACAATATAGATATTAAATCCTTGTAACCTAAATATTTTCTTTAAGGTATAGTTTAAAAATATAATCTAAATACATTGTATCTTGAATGGAAAGAAAATGCACAGATTTAGTCAATCGAATAATAATAATCTAAATCATATTGTTACCTCGAGAAGTATTTTTCAACCCTACTATGAAATCCATTGGTATATTTTCACATTTATACATTTTTACAAGAAAATAATGAATAATTCACAAAAATAATTTCTATTCTACTTTAACCTATTGACAATTCAAACATTTCATGGTAAATACATCAATATATTTTTTCATTCTATCACACTAGTAATAGTCCTGAAGTTATCTATATATCTTAGTAATTCTAGAATGAATAGAAAATGGGTAAATATTTACTTTTCTCGACAATTATCTCATCAACTGAGAATCACAAGTCACACATAATCTCCTTCCAACTCTCAAAACAAATTCATTTTTAACATTAAATTCAAGAAACTTACTCTTCTTAACCAATTCAACATTTTCTTAAAACTCATGATCCCCATTATTAAATTTCATAATTATTTTTGATAGTGATGATTTTATTGAAACCTGATAAAAATAATAGTAGGTTCCTACATCTATAATTTCTAGGAAAAAATCATTAAATCAATAAGTAAAAGGTCATGATCCAAAAATAATATGGTTAGTATTGTATTATTTTTCTGAATCAAAGCATTGAATACTTTTATTTTTTTCCCATGATGATAATGAATCATGAATTCATAATCCTTAATCAATTACAGACATCTTCTCTGCCTCATGTTCAACTCTTTCTGAGTAAATATATACTTCAAACTTTTTTATCATTATATATTTCACATTTTACTCCATAAAAATTATGCCTCTAAATTTTTAAATAAAAAAACCATATAATCTAATTTAAAATCATTTGTATAATAATTTTACTCATGATATTTAAATTATTAGCAAGAATAAGAAATTACCTGATCATTCTTCATTGGGGACAACCTGATTCCCTTTGAAGAAGCATCAATGGAGATAAAAAAATCACAATTTCTAAAAGGAATGGCCAAAACTATAACATTCACTAATCTTATTTTTAGTTTTTAAAAATATCATCACACTATTTATTCTAGATGAATTTAACTCCTTTTGTAGTTAAATAAATTAGTAGGATAGACAACCATAAAATTTTTCAACAAAAATTCTTGTAGTAACCTACTAAACCAATAAAACTATGAATCCATATCACATTTTTTGGTTTTATCCATTCTTAAACAACTTTATTTTTATAAGGGCCAACAGTTATGCCCTCTTTAGAAACAATATATTAAAGGAAAAAAAACTGCAATTAGAACTCATGCTTACTAAAATTACCATATAGTTTATTTTCTTTAAATGTTTTCAAAAAAATCCTTATGTTTCATTCATGATCCTTATCACTTTTATAATATAACAATATTTTATCAATAAACATAACAAAAAAAAATTCTAAATACTTATCAAAAACTCAATTCATAAGATCCATAAATATATCTAGTTCACTAGAAAACCCAAAGAGCATAACTATAAACTCATAATGACCATATATAGTCTGAAACAAAGTCTTCAGGATATCTTCCTCCTTTACCTTTAACTGATTGTACCCTGACTTGAGATCAATATTCAAAAAATATTGTGCACCTTGGAGATGATTGAGCAAATCACTGATATGAGGCAAAGGATACTTCTTCTTAATAGTGATATTATTAAAGTATTTATAATCAATTAAAAGTATCATTGAACCTTATTTATTTTTAACAAAAAAAATAGGATCACCCCAATTTTAACTACTAGGTTGAACGAAGCCTTTATTGAGAAACTTCTGTAATTTCATTCTCAATCCAAAAGGTTATAATTTATTCATTTGATAAATGGGTTTCTAAATAGGCTTAGAAATATGAACTAAGTCAATAGGGAACTCCAACTCCCAACTAATAATAACTAAATAAAATTCCTTAGTAATAAGAACTATATATTCATTCTCTATAGGAACATCACTAATCTGAACAACTTCATTATTTTTAATGACATGAGCTAAGGAGATTTCACTTATGTTTATAATCAATTTCTCTACATATTGGTTGGTTATTAAAGGTATGAAATAATTGAGTAAAACATTCTTACATCTAATATATATCTTAGAATGATAAACTGAATTTCAATCCATACCCAAAAAATAACAAACTCTATTATGGGTAGTTCAAAAATATTTTTAGGAAATACCATCCTAATAATAACAATATGAATATACTTATAAGTCTTATTTTCTTTAATAATTCATCCCAATTTTTTCACCAAAAGTTATATCAGCTTTTTATGATGTGATATTCCCAACATTCTTACAAATTTCTCAGAAATAAATGAATTTAAAGATTGGAGTCAAACAGGGTATTGGAATAATTTGAATAAATAAGTAACATGAAAGTCATCAATTCATTAGATGGTCCTGCATAAAATATAGAAGTAAAAAAATAAATTTGATACACCTTTTTTTATCTTGATTATTTTCACCCTAAGTTACTAACTTTAGACACATGTTAGCATAATATCCTAACTCATTGCAATTAAAACACTATAACACTATTTGGTTATCTTTTACCCCATTCATGGATTGTTCATGACTCTTTTCTTTACATACATGACCTCTATGAACAAACATACCAATCTGGTAACACTTTCTAGATCCATTTAAACATTACCTGAAATGTATTTCACCACTCTTAGAACATTTTGGGGGCTTACATCTATACTTCCTAGTTGTTTGCTTCTCTACGAATTTCCCCCTTGACTGTTTCTTACTTTTTCATTCATGGTATATAAGTGTTGGAAAAATCCATCTAAACCTTATCATCACAATGAACACCTTTATTATAACATTTAAATTCTCCCATGTCCAAATATCTTTATAATATTTGTTTTAATACTAACTAAAATCTATTAATTTTATAATCAAGGTCTTGAATGAAATTCAGTACATACCTGACCAACCTTGTAAAATTTGATTCAAATGTGGCTACTACATATTCATCCTTTTTCTTCAATTATAGGAATTGTTTCTCTATCTTGAGTCAAAAAAACATTACAGAATTATTTATCAAAAGTATTTTCAAATGATTCTCATTCCATGTAATCAAGATCATATTTTTCCCTAGTATTTTTAACCAAATACCACCATTTATCAACTTTTCCTTCAAAACAAAAAATGGAAAGGGTTACCTTTTGAAGTTCCAAACACCCCAAGAATTCAAATGTCTTATTCAATGATTTTATCCATCCATAGGCTACCAATAATTCATAATATCTATTAAATGTTGGAATATTTTTTCTGCTTTATTATCGTCATGTTCCTCTATGTAAGATCCATCTTCTCTCTATAATAGAAACCACAACCATTTATAGCCTATGTCAACAGAGACACCACTATAAAAAATTTCACATTTCTAATTACAACCATTCCATATTGTTAATTTGGAATGATATCATCCCCTATATTCCTTTTTACTTCAACTACTATGTTTCCTCTGTAGAAAATTATTCTGAATAAGCATAAGTTAGTCGAAGAAACATGGTAATATTTGAATGATATATCATTTCAACGTAACCATAAATTAAAATATTTTTAAGGTTATTATATAAAAATTATACTAACCCCTAAAGTTATCAAAACTTTTTCTATGATACCAACTATATGGAACTGACCTTAAACATTATATGTTTTATTTCTTTATACTAGAATTCACTTATTATCATTACCAAGGATCCTTTAAAGTTTTTAGTTTTATAAAATTAATTCAAAAAACATATATAATAAAACCATATATTTCAAAGTGTAAAATTCTAATCATTATCCATTTTTTCATAAAAAAAATATTTTAAAATAAAAACATGCTTTATTTTCATGAAAAAACATAACTGCTTCTGACTTGACTTATTCTTTTCCCTTGCTCGTCCTTAAATGAT
The DNA here is from genome assembly GCA_963277665.1 of Viscum album. Taxonomy (NCBI): domain Eukaryota; kingdom Viridiplantae; phylum Streptophyta; class Magnoliopsida; order Santalales; family Viscaceae; genus Viscum; species Viscum album. Next base: position 1,755,631,738 of record OY728150.1, read on the forward strand.
ATGAATAACATTTTAAAATAAGGTATGAGAAAAAAAAGATCAGTAAGGGTCATAAAAATAAGAAATCCATTAGTCCAGTGAAAACGTTAAATCCCTTGAAAATTATTTTCTTAAAAAACATACCTTTCACCCAAAAGGTGCATTATTTTTCCGTTAAAAAGATAATTATCATACTTAATGAAATAAAATTATTTCCATGAAAACTCATTAGTAAGCATAAAAAATTCATATAGGTTCCTTGGTACATCATAATATTAAAACCATTACATTACTCTTATAATTGGAATAACTATATGATTTCCTTATAATATAATTCTTCAGATAATATAATCATTTTTGAATACATTAGAGTGGTATTTCCATGCACCCATCATATAAGATATATCAGGATCACCTATGAGATATAACAGGTAACATCCCTTCATATAAGCTATATCAGGATCACTTGTGAAAAATAATGTGTCTTAATTGTTCATAAACATTGTCTAAAGACCATATCAAGAATAACACCCTTGAAAAACTCCTTTAAACACATGTATAAACACTTTCGAATATCAAAATACCCTTTTCTCCTAAAAACCCATCTTCAATAAAAAAACCCCAAAAAAGTGAAATAGGTTTTTATTTGAAGAAAACATGAAATATTTTAAAGGCATCCAAACTTCAAATAAATTTTATGATGGAGAAAAAAATTTCATAACCGTATACGATAATGTAGAACATTCCTTTTTTCCTTTTTTTAAAGAAAGGAAAACATTACATTAAAAGATTAATTTTTGAAAACCTCTAATAGATAGAAGAATAAAATTACATTTATAGTTATTTTATTTTCATATAAATACTTTCATAAAATAATTTTAAAAATATGGACATATAAGAGAAATAATTTTAAAATAAATCTTTAAAATGAGGTTTTAAGTTAAAGTGCCCCTTACCTCAAGTTTGACTTATCTTGTATGTTATTTATCATCCTAAATAACATAATTATGTTAATTTATTTACTTTATTAAGAAAATTTTTCATGTTCATTAATCCTTTTATTTAATTTTAAACCATGTTATATACAATTACTTGTCATTTAGTTTCATGTCATATTTTTTGACAATATTCATATCATATGTCCAAAATTACATTGGTAGGTTGACTATAGTCAAAAAGATAATTATTACATCATATCAAGATTAATAATCATAAAATAATTATAAATACATCAAGTATACTTTTATATTGAATCATAAAATATAGTTATGAAAAATTAACTATGTTACGATCATTGAGATGGTTAGTCATACGTACGCATGTGTAATGTTTCCATATTTCAATGAACATTATGGAAAAAAAGGTACGTATTATTTTATCATCCAAAATGATAATAATATCATAAATACCCTATTATTTCAATAAATATGCTTATATATAAAATCCATGTGATGTGGTTATGAATGAATAATCACATTGCTTCGTGGAGGTGATGGTTCACACGTATACATGAAAGACATTATCATTTTCCAGTTAATGAAAATGTAAGAGATTAGTGATATATTATATTTTCATAATGATAAGTTTTTAATTAATATAATATATATATATATATATTAATTTCATCATTATAACCATCCAAGAGAGGTAGTTATGGAAAATGAATTACATCAGTCTGTGAGGTGGTTGTCCTCCGTACATAGGAACGATGGATTCCTTTCCCATGTGATGGAGTTTTCCAAAGGATATAGGTTGTGTAATTAACATAATAGAATATAATTATATTTAAAATACTGAAGTTATTATCTCATCAAGGTTAAATAATATTTGAATGATATGGAAGATGAAATAATATAAAAACCCTCAATTAAGAGTGATACCTCTTCATCGGATAATCTCTTACGGTTTACACCAAAATCTATTCTAGGTTGGTTTTTTGGTCAAAAACAGAATATATGATGTGAGGGGGGATTTAATTAATGTATTTGGGTATTTAATTTCCTAAAAAAGTCTTCTAATTTTTAATAAATGAAAATAATAGGTTCCCTTTTATAAGAGATGGGAAAAGAAATCTTGAAATTTCTAACAATATTAATTTAATATAAGATAATTTTGATATCCAAATGGGTAAAAAATGATATGATTCCAATTTAATATAAGGATGAGTCAATAAAGTCTCATCCAATGAAATTTATACAAGTTTTGATAACATTTTTACCCTTATAATTTTGTTTTAACCCCCCCCCCCCCATTAATCTTTTTCACACTTACCATGATAATATGGTTTTTTACTCCTTGAGGGTCAAGAAAGTTACCATAAATGAAAAAATGAGCAATAAATGGGCCATTGTTGATATTTTAAACCATATTATAATAACTTGGGGTAATATAGGTTTTTTAGGAATTTTATATCATTTTATTAAAAATTATTTTCATAAAATATCAATAATGTAAATTTTAGAACGATTCATTTTCTTTGACTTTTATAACATCATGAAAACAAATTAAATCTGAATAAAATATTTTAAAACGTCCCCATGGTGTGAATTTTATCTATAAAATTTTTATGTCACATTTATTATTTCAAATTATGTTATTTTTAGTATTTTTAATATCATTTATTTTATTTTTCCATTAATTGAATAATTAATGCGTCAGTGTTGTGTAAGAATTTAAGGTAATTATTTCTTCACTAAAAATTAACAAAAATAACTATATTAATATAGATAATTTTTTTAAAAATTTAGTATTTATAATTGAAAATATTATTTTTTTATCCTCGTGCTAAAAATATTATAGTTATCAAAAACAACAGTGTGACATTTTTTTCTTTATATTCACTTAAATATTATAAATGTAAAGATCACATCTAAAGAGAAAAAAATCCATATATTCAAATTTTGGATGATTATAGATGATATATAAATATATAATAATATTTCATAATGTTTAGTTTCATTCATCAGTCCTTATCATTTTATTTTTATATATACTTTCCTGATTAACTATTTAATTTGGTAACAAAAATTACTAATGTTACTATTTATATTGACCAAAAATAAAATAGATCTGTTTAATATATTTAGACTCAAAAATTAAAAACATTTAATCCATTTTTAGTGATTAAATTCATAATATTGGTATAATTTAATTTAAAATTTAACTAGAAAAATGTGATGAAAATAGTTTTTTTAATCCCTTATTAATGTGAAATTGTTTTAATACAAAATTCAAGTATTAAATTAATTTTAAAAAACCATAATTGGATTATTTAAAATCACAATTGACTAATTAAATATTAAAACTCATAAAAAAATTAATTTAACTTTGAAAATAATATATTGTTTTAAATAAGAACTAGTATTTTTCATTATTCATTGAAAATAATTTTTTTAGAAAGTTCTAAAAAATCATTCTAAGATAATTTTGAAATGATTAATTAAAAATATAGATCATTTTTTCAAATGAAATTTCTATAATTTTTTAATAATTATTTTATATAAGACCATATAATACATGAAAATCCCATTTCATTAGAAATAAGCTTTTTCCATTTGATTGGAAAATTACCAAATATTATTATAATGAATATAAGTTTATAAAATATAAAAAATTAATATTAATAATACAATAAAATTATTTATCTTTGCATTTCCTTTGTTGTAGCATTTATTATTTTGAACATGGGATTTTGAGGATCGGAAGACCGAGTTGGTGCTTCTAATCCTACATGATAAATGGATTATAAAGATAGAAAGACATAGTTATTTCCAATCAATATGATTGAGGTATTTTGGGGATAATAAGATATAGAAACCTTTTGATAGGTTTACGTCAATGATTTCATGGGATATGATAAAAGTTTCTTTAGATATTATCTAAATATCTTCCTTAAAATTTTGAAAAAAGTGTGATTTTAAAGTAATCCATTAATGGAGTATTTGGATTATAAACCAATACTATGCGTTTTTGATATTTTAAACTATACATAATTTATTCTTTGTATTTTTTTAATTTTCCCGAAATTAAAGAAAAAATAATTTCTATTTTACTTAATCAGTGTATCTATTTTTCTTGTGGATTTTTTTCATCGATTTGTCAATTTTCTTATTTATTTTCTGTTTAATAACTCTAATTAGTGACCCCCTTATGTTCAGATGGGGTGGTTTGGGTGGGTTGGGGTTTGGGGCATGGTCATTGGGTCAATTCCCCAAACCCAAAAGTTTCATTTTAACTTCTAGTTGCATACGTGAGCTACCATTGGCATTTGTACCTCAATAAATAAATTACTATAATTAGTGAGTTTGTTGAATGTTTATAACTATCAATAAATAGAATATTATAGTGGTTTTAGAATTTTAAGATAAATTTTAAACTATATTTCACCCCCATATCATATCTCAAATGATGTATATATCTGGGAAAATAAGAACTACATAAAATAAGAACACCCTCAATGAAATAAAATCATGGCCTAAAACATATGATATCCATAAAAAGAAAAGGGGGTATTGAGTTTGGAATAAAGTGAGAATAAAATATATGGGGAAGAGACATATAAAACCTTGAAATAAAATGAAAAAGGCACACCACCCCCTCTATAAGGGTTTGAAATTGAAATTCTAGTTGGTCTTCAAAATGGTAGATAGACCCGGGTAGAATGATGTCATCATTAAAAAATAATTTTATTAGAGTACTCGATATAGTTATACTATCTATTACAAATAAATATTATTACATTAATATATAAAATAATTATTATAATACCTATATCCATATATTTCAAAAATATATTGTTTCTTACAATTAATTTCTTGAATTTTATGTCACACAAACAATCATCTATTTCTAAATTCCATTTTCATTGAGCATGTTTTAAACTAAAAAATCCTTTTTCATCTTATAATATTTTATACCATCATCATCAACTAAAAACCTATTTTTATTTATCATTAAAACATTTTTATAATTTATAACCATTTTTAAAGTAATATTTAATGTATTTATAATAAAATTTATAAGTCTTATGTGCAGTAATGACTAAAAATATCTTATAACCTTTAACTATGCAATACATGTAAACATTTCCATAAAATATATTAATTTAACTTATGAGTATCCTTAATACACTATTATTTCCTCATTCCTAATGACTTAAACCTTATCATTGAATTTATATCTAAACAATAACTTGGTTCCATTGATATTCTTCACTTATAGTCTATGAATAAATCCAAAGAAATGTTTTTTCAATTTAATTTTATTCTTAATTCATAGTTGTATCATTTATTTATTCTCGATAACTTCATTAGTTATGGTTTGAAATATTTGATAAATAATATTTTTATGTATTATACTTTTAAAAATTATTCTTAGATGAATTGGATCATTATTATTCACAAATATATTTTATCCATCAATATATTTCTTAAATTTTAAAATATTGTTCTTAGAGTCATTAACTTTAACATCTCTCTATTATTTTTTATTATATTTTTCCATAATATATAAGAACTCATTTCATATTTAATAAATTAAAATTATCCATTATATCATTATAGAACCCAATGATAAATCAAAATGTCTGATAGAGAAAATTATTTCATGATATGTTACCATTTTTAGTGCTAAATAATGATAACAATCCAATAATGAGGGGAATTAAACTGGTGTAGTTTAATTTCATAATATTTTAATTAATAAACCTACGATTTCTTATTAAATTAATAAATTATATCAATTTATTTAAGTAATTATACCTTATATATATGGATAATGGTAAATAAAAGTAAAAAAAATAGAGGCATTTATATGGTTTTCCCAGAATTTGGGTGATTATATCAATATTTTTTCATGTATCATCAAGACAAATTGTTAAAAAAATAAAATAATATATTGAATTAAAATGACATATATAAATATATCATATTTTTTCTATAATACTTTCATCCCACCAATTTACTAACTAGAATATCACTAGTCTCATAAAATATTCAAACTCAAAATTAGAAAGATAAATGTTGAATGTAGGATGAAGGTTGTATTAGATAATTTTATTTTCCTTAGTTTGGTTGAGATTTAGAAATTAATATCCATGATTTATTAAATACTCTAAAAATAAATCTATCTATATTTATTATCACTTATTTATGGATTTTATTATTTATATGCATGACCTCTCTATGTTCTGGTAACAATTTCTCTCAATATCATCTTTTTTTCTTTCTTTCTCATTCTATTTCATATTTTTTTATCTTATATCTTCAATAAATGATAAAATAAATTTTAGATATTTAAGTATTATAAGAAATATATTTTTTCTTCATATATCATATATATATTACATCTTCAGAAATAAATATTTTTAGTGTCTCGATATACTTAAATACCATCATTTTAATCCCTACAAATCTAACAGATAATCAATAATTTATAAACAAAATATTAAAGGATATAAATGCCCATATTTTATTAATTTAATTGATTGAAAAATATATTGTTTCATTGAGAATAATTTTATCAACATAGTGTTACTTAATTCCATATATTGAGTAGATTTCTCAAGTGTGTATCACAATTCAGCATCAAAACAATATTCAATTTTAGAATATATATCATATATTTAACAACAATGGGTAACTTTATAGAAAATAATTCACCCAAATTCTTTTTTTGTATCATGAAAATAAAAAATAACTCATTAAACTCAGTAAAAATCTCACATAACTTAGTTGAATTTCTATATATCATATAAAATTCCACACAAAACTCATTAGTTTCTTCATTTAGTTAACAATCTTAAATTTTAAATATAATAATCTTCAATTAAGTATGATAATTAAAAATTCTTCCAAAATAATTTAAACCATATAAATGGTATAAAAATATTAACTTAACAATTCTTTTTTAAATTTATTTTTAAAAAAAATTTAAAATCATAAAATCCACAGTCCCTTTTTGTATTTTAAGAGAAGTTTTTTTTTATTTGAATAAAAATATAATTCTATAAATAAGAGTTAGTTTATAAAAATTAATTGTCTTATAACATTGTTAAATATTTATATAATATATGTATATTATCTTAAATATATTTCAATGCATATGGATGCTAAAGATTCTTAACACACATATTATTCTATAGAAGTTTAGGTTTACCTCAAACCTGTATTTTTTTAAAAACATGTGTTTTTATGAAGTATTATTTTAATTCATTAAGAAAATATATATTTTTATTATTCTAATGTTACACTAATATAAAATAAAATAATGAATCCAAGGGAACTTCAGTGGTCTATATAATCTATTTTAGCAACTTTTTCAATTGATTAGTACTTATATACCACAAATTGGACTTCTTATAAATACCTCTAATCTTACTACATTACTTTCAAATCCTAGAATAAATTATTTATCCATAAAATAATTAGGATTATTATTAATTTAAAAAAATTATAAATATGTTTTAGATAACATTATCATCCCTCTAATTATAAATTTTATGATATTGATGGCTACTTTGATTAATTGTGTCACTAATCTCCGTGTTTTTTATAAATGAAAAGGAAATAAAGTATAGAGTAATTATCTCATTTAAATACCGTAACTATAATAGATTAGGATAATTTTCTAGGTAATTTATGAATAAAATGTCTTCTAAATATGTTGAATACAATTAATCACAAAGTTATAAAATAAGAGAAAAACACATTAATGTATTTAAAACACAAAATTGGAGAATTTTTTTCAAGAAGAATAACATTTTTCTACCCAAATAATAAGATAGAGATATCACATAAAAGTATATTGATTTTCAGAGGTAATAGAAGTCTAAAATAAGACTTATAATACTTAATAATCATGTTAAAAAATAACAAAATTCCCTATTAGTATGAATGAAGCGACATATATTACGAATATATTTAAAGATATAATGGATATTAGAGGAGAAAAATCAATTAACAAGATAATGATATGAAAAATCTATTACAATAATAAATCTAAATTTATTTAGAAAGAGTCAGTGTATGTTGATGATTTTAAAATTTTCAAAATAAATGTTGTTAGGTATGATAATTTTATAAAAATATGAATATTAAATAATTTCCAATGAAATATAACTTGTAGATATTTTAGAAAAACATCTTGATATAGAAACTACATTAAGGAAGATAAGGGAGTCTTCAGATAATATTATTGAATAAAAATTACTAAATCAAAATTTATTGATATGTCTATTATTTCAATAAATTTTTTTTACGAGTGTCTAAAACATTCAAAGAGTACATTCTATGGCAAACAAATTATTATGATTCTCAAAAATAAATTCTTTCAATAAAATGAAATTTTTTATACTAACAATGAATTTTTGAGAGAATAATATGGGTAAAATTTGGGTGGTGAACATAATGAGTAACCCAACTCTATATAAAGGGAAATTTTAAATCCACAAATGCAAATTTTTTCTAAAATAAATGAATAATATGTGACTCATTTGATTCTAAAAAAATAACAAAACAATCATTTATTAATTTTTTCATTAGAGTAAATTCCAATTTTAATTTAAAATTTCATATTATAGAGTATATTATCATAAGGAAATTTTCTTATTGTGTATTTCCTTATATTGAAAAAAAATTATTTCAAAAGTTGGAGGGTGACCACCTACTTAGAAGAATATTTTTTTGGGATTAAACATGTTTTCATAAAATAAAATTTTTCAAATTTTTGTATTCAAAAAAAAATTTAATTTATAGGGGATACATGTGAGATATGTATCCATATTTTTAATTATATTATATAATATTTTAAAATACTCCTACATAGTTTTAATAATGATATTTTTTATGATACACATATAAAATTAATATAGTTAAAAATTTATACTTTTTCTAAGTGGTAAAAAATTATTAATAAAGAAATAATTAAAGGATATTGTACATTTATTTTATTATCATATTAAAGGTGAAACCAATATTTTGAATAATATTTGGATAAATTTTAGTGATCCAATCACATTTTTCAATGATAGTTTCTTAAATATTTTTATAATTTGTACATTTGATATCTATGATGAAAGATTGAATTTTTTGGCGATATTATATATTGAATAGTTAAATCATAACATGTTTATTGTGATTCAACTATTTGATAATTGATATTAAGTGATTTTTATAATGAAAAATTATATCCTAAATATCTTCAATGTTGAGATAGTTGTAACTATAAAACAAATAAATACTGAAAAAATATTTAAAATCTACAACACGTAAAAATATTTATATTTTATTGTTAAGGATGCAGAAATATTATATAACAGAAAAAATTGGCCATTTTAACCAAATAATCATGATAAATATAAATAAATATTGGGTTTAATAAAATAAATAAAAAATATTATATATAGAAAAATTATTTTTAAAATTTGGAAAAGGGGATAGATGATGGAATCAACATACAAGAATTTTGTTACCCAATCAAAGAGACCATTTAAAATATTTTATGTATTTTTATATATTATAATGAGACATGAATAATCTCTAGATGATATATATTCTATCATTCAATGGATAAAAAAAATAATTAAAACTTTTATGTTCATGAATCAAAATTCTAAAACACTTAGTAATTGTAAAACTATTTAGATGGGAAACTAAAAAGTTATTTGGTCTATAATCAGGAATTTATGATCTGATAATGGAAATGAATTTAAATAAAATTATATTTAAAATTTTGTTAAAAATAATATAACCATGAATGAACATAATATAACATAAAATCCTTAAAAATATAGTATTTGAATGGTAGAACATGGGTCTGGTTAAAATTGGAAGAATGATACTGATTCTTCTTAATATACCATGATTCTTATTTGGAAGTTTTGTATTTGTATTTTTTTATCTAGAATAGAATATTTTTGAACAAAAATTAATATAGAACCCAATTTTTTTAATGTTTTAATGGATAATTTTATTATACTTTTGATGTGTAAACAAACCCAAATAGGTGTGATTTATCTTATGGAAACCAACATACAGAAAAATCTGTAAATATAAAGAAGAACATAGTACTCGTATCACATGTGAAGTATCATCCTACTAGTTATTTATCAATGGATAATTTTTTATGATAATTACCCAAGAAAAAATTATGGATTATATATTCAAAGGTAATACACTATATACTTGATCCTGGTATCTATCAGAGTACACCAGAAGACCACAACGAAGTGATAGCACCTTCTAAGGAGAGATGAATGAGGTAGAGGAAGAATAAATCTAAAAGAAATTTTTAGGAAAATAATGATCATTGATATCATCAAATGAACATGATAATCTATACCCCTATTAAAGATAAATGTTTCCCTTTTTTGGAAATTCATGATGGGTTATTCTTGTATGAAGACCATATTCTCTACAATTGAGTATTATCTAACAATACTGATGCTTTCTACCTCATTGATGAGTGTATTTAAATTATTAAATTATCTAAATTAAAATTATATAATTTACTCATAATGTACTAAAAAATAAAACTATTCACATGGATATTGTTATTACCATATGGTAATGTAGTGTTTTTAACTGAGATTTCATCTTGTTTTTATTCTATACATAAAATGTATGCATGTTTATTGCATGATACTTTCTGCACTAGTGAATTCATCAAACACATTTACTTTTTATGCATCATATAAATTATTATATTCATGCATAGTATAAATCTATTTCATGAAAAATAAATATATACTCATAATACATGTTTCATATTTATTAAATGTACATGCATCATATGCATGTATATATTAGTGCACAACCAAAAAAATACAACTTACACTAAAATAACATTGACACTTAGTACCCAACATCACAATTCCTTGTGAATCCATCCTTAACTTCTTTTATATATAGTTTCATCAAGCATTATTTATATTGAAGAAACACTTTGTTTAAAATTTTATCCTTATATAAGGGCATAACTATGTGACCTTACAAGCCTTAGTTATAAGGACCCTCTTGTAATCAATCCATAAATTGAATCTTTAGACAAGAATTAGTTTTATTGCATTCCTAGATATCTTTTAGGATTAGAATTTTAGAGAATTAGGTCGTCGCCCTTAAAAAATAAAATATTACATCACAAAGTTAACACTTCTACTATGTATCCATTTTTTCCACTATACAAAGATTTTATAATATAACATGCTTCCTTTTTATGAGAAATATTCAAAATTTTCCTAGTAAACTCATTCTTATCCCTACTCATACTTAAAAACCTGTGAAAAGCATTTGAAAATGTAGGATGAGTACAAAAATCTTAGTAAGGGACATATATAAAGGAAATATTAATATGTTAATCCATGAATACTGATAAAAATCTTATTTTTTCAAAATAATATTTGATATCAAGATAAAAATTTTCATACCCAAGAAATAAAGTTTTGTTAATAAGTATTTTCATAAAATATATCATAATAAATCTTAAATAAAAATTAAAAAACATAAATTTTCATTCTCAATCATGAAAAAAATTTCCATAAGTTATACATTCCACCCTTATGAACTAGCCTAAGCTTACCTTTAAATTTAATCTCATTAACTTACCTTGTTAAATGAAAAGTAAAAAAGATTCATCATTCTCTTCAAAAAAACATACCTTGTTAAATCACAAGATTTCATAAAAATTCCATATAAAGCATAGATAAATAATTTAGGTAACATGGGACATCATTTTCATATAACACTTACAAATTAAATAACATACATTGTAAATTCCAATTATCTCTTAGTAGAAACCTATATATGGTTCACTCTATCCCTTTACAAAATTCATTAGAGAGATATATCAGGATCACATATCATCATGATATGTATCAAACTCTCCCATCATAATTAATTATATCAGGATCACTCATCATCATAAACAATTCCAAATAACAATAAAAAAATCATAAAAAAATAATTCTTTCATTTTCATCATTGAACTCAAAAAAATATTCCTTTCACCCATAAGAAAAAAATTTCTGGATATCAAAATATCTATTCCATTTAAAACACTTTATGAAAATAGTCATACCAAATGAAATGAGGTTTTTTAATTGAATAAAAAATTAATTCTTTTAAATAACCTAAAAAAATAATTGTTATAGTGTTGGGAAATCCCATTGAGGGTATTTATGTTAAAATAGAACATTCCTTTTACTTCTTTTATTAAAACGATTTGTATAAAATGTATAAAAATATTCCTTTTGAAAACCTTTGAAATAAGGTAAAACTAAAAACTAAATATCCTTTATATTTCATTTATGTCTATATAAATACATCCATAAAATAATATTATGAATCGGTAAATTTAATAAAAATATTTAGAAAATAAGTATGTATAACATTTAAAATAAGCTTTTTATGGTAAAGTGTCTGTTACCTATAGGCTGACTCATCACAAAAATTATTTATCTCTTATATAATAAATTTTTTCAATTTTTAATTTCTTAATAAACTTTTATATGTTTAATATATTATAATTAAAATGTTTATTTCATTTATTTCAATGACTTATTTAATTACTTAATCAGTTAATTCCACATTTGGAGTTTTGATGATATTCTACTAATTAGTCCAAAATGGCTTTGGTATGTGGAATATGGTCAAAGAGGACATTATTACATACTTTATAGAATAATAATAAATACATAATTATCATTATTATAAATTAATTATACTTTTAAAACTAACCCTGAAATATGTTTATGAAAAATTAATTTTGTTACAATCATAGAGACGGTAGGTTATATGTATGCATGAGTGAAGTTTTAATTTTTAAAATAGAAATAGGGAAATAAGGTAAGTATAATTCCATCTATCCAGAATTATTATTAAATCATAAGTATAAAATTAACTCTATAAATAAACTTATATATACCATCCATTTGATGTGGTGATGAGAAATGAATCATATCACTTCATATAGGTGGTAAACCACACATACACATAAATGACATAATCATTTTTCAATGGATGGAAAGGTAATAAAATATATGATATATTATATTTAGATAATGATTATAATTTCAATAATATCATATTTATTATTAAACACATCATGACAACCATCCTTGAGGGGAAGGGATGCAAAAAAAATTATATCAGTTCCTGAGGTAGTAGTCCTCTATACACACAAATGATGGTTTTGTTTCCCATTTGATAGAAGAAGAGATGGATATGTGTTATGAAATTAATATAATAATATATAAATATTTGGATGATAACTATATTATTATTTCATCATAGTTGAGGAATATTTCATAGAGTTATAAGACAAAATAAAATAAAAACACTTGGTTAAGACCTATACCTCTTCTTTGGAATACCTCTTTAGGTTGATAGATAAGCCTTTCTAGGTTGGTTTTATTATAAAAAATGGTCTCTAGGTTGATTTTAGTGATTTTTGGAAGTTATTTTGGATGTACTTGGATGATTAAAAATTCTCTTGATGTTTAGAGAGGAGAGGGGGTGTCCTTTATAAGTGGGGGAGATGATACACTTGAAATATCTAAAAACAATTAAAATATATTAAATTATTACTCAATCCAAATGAATCAAAAATGGACATATTTTGAATATGAGATGATTGGGCTCGAAATATGGAAATAAAATAAATTTTATACAATTTTTTAGGTTATTTTAACCCTTATCAATTTACTTTAGCCTCCTGGTAAACATGTTCTAACATTAATCATAGTAACATATTTTTATTCTTTTACTATTTATTTGGAAAAAAAATTATTTTGACCTTATTAATTAATATTAATTATTATTATTTAAAATATGGAATAAATTTCATCAAATTCAATTCACATAAGTTGAATAATTTAATTTTAAATTAAACCCATAAACACAAAAAATAATAATTTTTCAAAAATATATCTTTTTTAGTAAACAAAAAATTTATACCAAATTACAGTATAATTCCGATTCAAATAAAATTTATTAGATTATGTGTAATAAAATTTAAATAATTTTTATTTTAAAATTAATCTAAAATATAATGTCATGTGTTATATACTTGAAAAGAAAGGTGGTTCTCAATAAAAAATTAAATTTTTCACTATTAATTGAAAAATAAAACCTTTTAGAAATTTATTAAATATTAATTCGATAATAATTTTTACATATTAAATTCAAAAATGAATTTAATTTTTTAAATTAAAATTCCATAATGTGGAATTAAATATTTTAAATAAAACCACATGATTCGTGAAATCCATATTCGGTTAGAAATAAATCATTTTTTTTTCAACTAAAAAATTACCTAATATTATTAAAATGAATATAACTACATAAAATCTAATTAATGAATATTATAAATAACTTAAAAATGATTTATTTTAACATTTCTAGGGTTGTTATATTTTTCTCCCCTTTTTAAAATTGTGTCTTCAAAATGTTATTCACTACTTAAACAATTGGGGATATTATTCCTTCATACCATTTTCTTATTCCCATGTAGCTTCTTCAATCATATGGTTTTTTAAAAAAAAACTTATCCTATTAAATAATCATATTTAAAAACATTTTATCTCTATGTTTAAGAATATTTAATGGTTATTCTATATAAGAAAGTTTTTCTTCCAATAGAACTACTTTAGGGCTCAAAACATGAGATGAATTCAAAAGATATTTCATTAACAATGAAACATTAAATACATCATGCACTTGAGATAAAAATTAAGTCAAGGCCATTCGGTAGTAAACCAATCTAATATTATCCAAATTTTCATGTGGTGTAATGAATCATGGACTCAACTTTCCCTTTTTACCAAAATGCATAATATTATTCCATGGAGAGATTTTAAGAAAAACATGATCACCTACCTCTAAATAATGATCTTTCTTCTAGTTATATGAAAAAAAATTATTCCTTCTCTAAGTCATCCTCATGTGTTGTAGAATCATATTCACCTTTTCAAACATTTCTTCTACCAATTATTATCTCAAAAACTTCATTTACCTGACTTTATCCCAATAAGCTGGAGTCTGACACTACTTTACATATAATGCCTCAAAATAATCCATCAGTATACTTGAATGAAATCTTCTTTAATAAGAAAACTCAACCAAAGATAAATATTTAACCTAAATTACCTAATAATCCATTGAAAAATATTGAATCATATCCTCTAAAGTCTGAATTGTTCACTCTAATTATCCATCATATTGAGGATGAAAGGTCGTACAAAAATTTAATTCAGTACCCAATTAAATCTTATGTCATTTCCAAAAATTAGAGGTAAATTTAGGATCATTATCATAGGAAATTTAAAGAGGTACTTAATATAATCTAATTATATCTTTAACATAATTTCAAGAAATTTGATCTAAATATATATTTTATTGAATAAGAAGAAAATTAGTAGATTTAGTTAATTGATCAACAACTACCCAAATTGTATTATTACCTTGAGATGTATTTGGTAATACCACAAAGAAATACATGGATATATTCTCCCATTTTAATTTAGGAATATTAAATGTTTGAAGATATGTAATCCCACCTTTTTATTATATAAATGTTTCATTATATGGAAAAAATCTTGGGATTGTATAAAGTTTTAGTTTCTTGGAAATTAAGAACATGATACATAAAAACATAAAAAATTATTCTAATACACTTAAAAGGTTTTTTATGGGTTCAACCTAAGTTACTTTTACTATATCTCATATCTTGGGGACATACATCAAAGTAAAGATGTGATTATGAAGTCCCATAAGGTAATAAGTAAGGGAGATATTTAGTATGTGAGCATGAGGCATATCAATAAGAACATGAGGCATAACAATATATCATGAATAAAGAAACATGAGACATTTTTTAATAAAAAAATCATGAATCATAACATGGAAATGTGGATACAGTATAAAAATAAGACATTCAAAATCATATCACCATGGTTTATCCCCAAAGTGTCATAAATGAAAATAACAAAGGTTATTCACCAAGGTAACATAAAACATATCATATATAGAGATTCAATTATTTACCCAATGAATTGGAGAACTATCAGGGTAAACCAATCATATGTATTAATTCATGTGAGACACATTGATCATAATAAATCATTTCATAAATAACTTGATGAGAATAAATTATGGGTTTCATATAAAAGTAATGAATATATAGGTTCTTAAAGACTTGTCCATAATATCATTTTTAACCCATGGAAATGAAATTTTGGTTCATTATATATAAATAACCTAATCAATAAATTATATGTACATCTAATTGAATACCCATGGAAAAGGAGAGGTTTGGTTATTCATGATATGATAATTTATCATCAAAAGGATAGATATTCAATAAACTAATTTGGAAACATGATAGCTGCAAAATGTGGTTTAAGGAATGTGAAAAATGAGTGGAAATAAAGGTACAACATTGATAAAATACATCTTTTTTAGTAATGGGATAATATAAATTGGATAAAATTAAATTTTTCTAACAATTTTAAAACATACCACAAAGTAGTGTACTTGAATGGAAAAGAGAAGTAGAGGATCCCCTTACCTTAAATAGTTTCTCCTAAAACATGAGTATAGAACCTTGTGGGATAAAGGATACCTTGGGGGGTCTTTTGGAAGAAAATGACAAGAAATTTATGGAGGATAGATTTTTAGTGAAAATAAAGAGGGAAATGGGTGGGTATTTATATCAAAAGTGGAGGAATTGTTTAATAATTTCCAAATATAGGTCTTAGAAATATAGGTTGTGGAAAAAACCACTGGATTAATCAAGGTTTTTTTCTTATTTTTTTTTTTTGAAAATTTGAGTCATATTTTATGATATTTTATTCTGTTATAACCAAAAAACCTTTTATAGTAATTATTTAGACATGGAAAATTAAATTTTCCAAAAAAAAATTAAAATAAAATATTCCATTTTAGACTTTGGAAAGTAACTTATAGGTTTAAAAATTGACTAATTTTTTTTAATTTCATAATATTAATAAAATAACATATTTTTTTATGGATTTCGTTTAATTAATTATTACATCATTATTAAATAAATATGAGGTCATAAAACATACTAAAAACCCAAAACTATGTTTTTAGTATTCAGTGAAAAATAAAGTATTTTATAAAATTCTAAAAAATTTACCCAAACATAATTTAGAACTAATGATTTCAAATAGAATATTTTTTTATAAAAATAATTCTATAATATGATAATTTTAAATTTTAAATATAAAAATTTTTATTTATTGAAAAATAGCAGTTTTGAAAACACGGACAAATTTTTAACACTTATAAAAATTTATGAGGCCATTTTAAAATTATTTTGTCATTTATATTTAAATAAGAGTGTTTTAAAAATATTATTTCATTAAAAATATTATTTATAATAACTAAGTTTATTAAAAAAAAGTGTATATATTTTCTGAAAATGAAATTATGTTTTATTTGAGTCCAAAAATCAATTTATCAAATTCATCTTACTTAAACATATATTTTATAAAAAAATTATTCTAAAATTGGGAATGGTGGAATAACCATTTTATTTATAAAATAGAAATTACAATTTAAGAAACTAAGTCATGGACATGTGACCCCTTATTACACATGCGTACACCCTAAGGGTAAGGTGTGTGATGGTGGTAGTTTCATGGGGTGGCTCATCTAACATTGGTCGAGTGGTAATCTCTACTAACATAAACATCAGCCATAAGTGATTTCATTCAAGGCTCACTTATTAGATATCTTATTAGGCTTAGTCAATAGAGAACCCTAGTGAAACTACCTCCCTCCCATGTTCTAAAAAATGGGCATCAAATGACATGACTTTATTGGTTGAGGCCATTATTTTTCTTTTCTACATCAATTATCCTTTGTCGTTACTACTTATAAACAATAATTATAATGGTTAAATTATTACCAATGGGTGTAGTTACCAATGATCAAATGGACCAATGTTTATATTGACTAACGGCTATATAACTATCAAATCCCAACGGTCACATTTCCCTTTATACCCTATATATACTTCAACATTCATCAACATTAACTACTTAATTACCAAAGGTTATTAAAATTACATTGATAATGTGAATTATATTATTAATGTTTATTTTTCTCTCAATAGTTTTCATGGAAGGTTTAACCATATTTTCCGAGTTCAAACCTATGGATTATACCATTGTGTAGTTGATATTAATTGGTTTTTATATTCTTATGTTATTATTTTCTATAATAATTAGTATCATTACTTAAAGTGTGATATTTATTTTTTAATATTATTTTTATATACTTCCATTAGTTGAAAACAAATACTATGAAAAAAATTCTTTTATTAATCATAGCAGGAATTTTTTGGTCGTTACATTCTTCCCCCTTAAAAATTTTCATCCCCAAAATTTAAACTCGTTATCTCATTTGAGAATAGGTGAGGTTACTTCTATCTCATTGTCTCCTCTATTTCCCACATCACTTATTCATATTTATGGTTCTTCCACAATACTTTCACAAGGTGATTTGTCTAATTACATAGAAAGTTTTCTCTATAATCCAAGATATCCCCCAATTTCTCCTAATAAGAGAGGTCATGTTCTAGTTGTGCCACCTCCAAACTCAGTACATATGAGGTATCAAGTATGTACTTACTCAGGAGACTCATAGAATACATCATGAACATAATCTGAATTATGTAGAAGTGCTAATTGATATTACACTACTCTTATGTGATCAAATATTTCAAACAGAACAATGTACCTAGGGCTAAGTGTCCCTTTCTTTCCAAATCACATGAATCTCTTCCATTATAATGTTTGAATGAAAACATTATATCCAACATCAAACACTAATTCCCTTCAACGGTTGTCAACATAGCTCTTCTTATAACATTGAGTAGCTTTAATATGTTGTTGTATGGAATGAACCTTTTATATAATCTCTTGAACTATATTGGTACCAAGTAGATTTATCTCACCAATTTCATCCCAAAAAGTAGAAGTTATATATTTATTCCCAAATAGAGATTCATATGGTTTCATTTTAATACTTGAGTTGACTTTGTTGTTTTATGAT
Organism: Viscum album; assembly: GCA_963277665.1. Lineage (NCBI taxonomy): Eukaryota > Viridiplantae > Streptophyta > Magnoliopsida > Santalales > Viscaceae > Viscum > Viscum album. The sequence goes on from OY728150.1 coordinate 1,755,650,790, forward strand.
AACTCAACTAATGGGAGGTGTTAATCCTATACATCTTTAAATTCCATTGAGTATGTTCACATCATGTCCTCAAGTTTCTGAATAGTCCTTTCAGATTGGAAATCAGTTTGGAAGTGATAGGTCATACTAAAAATCATTTTATTATTTAGAGAATATTGAATAATTATCCAAAATTTAGATGTGAACCTTGGATCATGATAAAAAAATAGTTGAAAATATCACCACATGCATCCTCACCACTTCCTTTAATTACATCTGGGAAAGTTTTCCAAGAGAGAAATTTTCCTGAATAGATATGAAGTGGGCAGTCTTATTGGGTTGATGAACTATAAACCATATAAAATTATTTCATTTGGATGTACTTGAGAGACCAATGAATAATTACATGGTGATATTGTCCCACTTCAATGTTGGTATAGGTAGTTGTTGCAATACCCCTTTAGGATATTGTCGCTCTACCTTCACTTTTTAACACACCATGGACCTTATAGTGTAGTCAAAAATTTCCCTTTTCATATTATCCCACAAATAATGATCATGAAGGTCCCTACACATTTTAGTGATTCTAAGATTTATATATTATTTAGAGTTATGAGATTTATCCATCATCTCTTTCTTTATCTCCATGATATATGGGACACATATCCTTGTGTGAAATTTCAATACACCTTCTTGATCAATATTAAACTTATGAAACTTACCATACCTCATAGTCTCTATCTTCTTTTGTATCAAAGGATCATCTCTTTGATCACTCTTGATCTTCTCTAGTAATAATGGTTCAAAAAACATTTTGTATAGGATTTATGATTTCCCTTCCCTTATGATTAACATTTCCAGCCTTACTAGGACATTAGTCAATGGATACCTTCAATCCTCATCATTTTCAGCATAATAGGGTCTTTCTTTTATAATGAATCAATGACTTTGTTTTCTTTTATAGGGTGATAATGAATTGGATATACATAGTATTTTTGAATCACTAATAATCTCCTTTGTCTCATTTTCATTTCCTTTTGGATGAATATATACTTCAAACCTTGTTAGTATATGTATATATCACATTTCTCCCCATAAAGATCTTTCCTTAATATCTTCATAGAAACAATGACCGCAGCTAACTCCAGGTCATGAATAGGATAATTCTACTCATGAGTCATAACTATCAAGATGAATAAGTGAACACCTTTTCATTTTGTTTAAGGACACACCCAATACCATTTATAGATTCATTACTATAGATAAAAAATCCTTCTTCCCAAGAGGTTAGAGTTAAAATAGGTGAAGTAAACAATCTCTTCTTCAATTCCTAGAAAATTGCTTCACAGTCCTTTCTCCAGATGAAATTAGATCCTTTTTTATTTAACTCTATTACTGGATTATAAAGTCATGAAAAGTTTTTCACCAGACTCCTATAATATCCTAATAAACCAAGGAAACTATAAATCTTAGTTACTTTTTTAGGATGGGTCCACTCCTCTAAAACCTTTTTCTTGGTAGGTTCAATAGATATTCCTTCATCTATTACAATGTTCCCCAATTATACAACTTATTGTAACAAGAATTAACATTTTTTTAATTTTCCAAAAAACTTATTCTTACTTAGATTTTGAAATATAACCCTTATATGATTCTCATGCTCCTTGTGAATTTTACAATATATCATAATATCATCAATAAAAACTACGATGAATTTATCAAGGTAGTACTTAAAGACTCTATTCATCAAATCCATAAATATTGTAGGAGAATTAGTCAAGCCAAAGGGAATAAAAAAACTCAAAATGACTATATATTGTTTGGAAAATATCCTTTGGAATATCTTCTTTCCTCACCCTCAATTTATGATACCCAAATTAGAGGTCAATCTTAGAGAAGAATTGATCCCCGCAAAACTGTTCAAATAAATCATAAATCCTTGGGAGAGGGTATTTGTTCTTCACTATGATCTCTTTAAATTATATATAATCAATGCATAGTCACATTGATCCATCCATATTATTTACACAGAGAATAATTTATCCCCCAAGGAGACACACTTGATCAGATAAATCCCTTATCCAAAAGATCTTGAAGTTATTTTTTTAATTCCTCTAAATCCACATTTTTCATCATATAAGAGGTTTTGGTTATCATCTTGGATCCAGGTATGATTTCAATGGATAACTCTACCACCCTTTCTGGGGAAGGTATAGGTAACTCCTGAGGAAATATTTCAATGTATTCCTAAATTATAGGGACATTTTATATCCTTATAATTTCATTTATTTCTCCCTTTTCATTGATAATCTCTATAAAGAAGGATATGGGAGGTTCCTATAGAAAAATCTTAGGCTAGGATATCTCTACTTTAAAAATAATTTTAGGTTTTCCATTCAATTGTACTGAAATTTACTTACTTATGTCATTGATTTTAGCATTATACTTTGATATCCAATCCATCCCTAGTATAGTATCGAATTCCACCATGGGAATGACTACTTGATTTGTGATTATATTTTACTCACCAAAGATAATACTAGAGTTTCTATACACTGTTGATGCTAGGATAATCCCTCTAGGAGTATTAAGAGATAACTTTACTCCTAGAAGCTCAGGGATTGATTCTATTTTTTTAAACTTGGATGAAATGATGGAATTTATATAACCATAATCAAATAAAGTACTTGCTATATTTTATAGCATAATGTGTATACCAACCACCACATCATTTAAAGAATCTACTTTAGATATCATGATTGAAAATATCAAACCTTTAACCCTTGTCCTATAATGATATTGATGGTGGTTTCCCTCCATTACCTTCTGGTTTGGAAATTAATTAGAAAAGTTCCCAAGTTTTCTATACATGAATCATTGACCTTCATGTTGGGCATGCGCCATTTTCCATATTTCATTAGTATTGAGATGTTGAGGCTTCACCTCATTACAATAGTTCCAAGATATATGGCCATATCTTCCACACATGTATCACTCTCTACTCCCAAGAAATTAGTTCCCCAATTTCTTCTCCTCACATTTGTTTCATGTGGTAAGTTTCACTTTCTTTCCACCTCTTCTTTGATCAAAATTATTCCCTAAGTTTGGATCCATTTATCTCTTATTTTAATTTGACCTATGTGACCACAACATCTCTCCAAACTCTAATTCAACCATGATAGCACTTTGCACTATATCCTAATAGATTTCATAGACTCTATTGGTAAAATTCATCTGTGTATGGGGTTTCAGTTCTTGGTAGAATCTATCATACTTTCTATTAGGATCCATAATAAAGTTAGATGAATATCAAGAAAGTCATGTAAAGATCATTTCACAGCTTCCCACTGATTCATTTTCCTTTAGCTTTAGCTCTAATAATTCCTTATATGTTTTCATCAAATGAGGAAAATATTTATTTTAAAAGGTTCCCATAAACTCTTCCCACTCCATAGCATCAATATCTCCTCTTGGATTTATATTTTTAATTCATGTCCATTATTGATCATCCTCTCCTCCTTAGCGGTATACTTCCAAGGTAACTTTCTATAGCTCTAAACAGTCGAGTACGGAAAATTTATTTTATGTAATATCCTATTTTTTTAAAATATTTAAAAACCTATTTATTGATGATTTATAATTATTTTTATGTGAAAATGTAATTTTTCAATAAAAATAACATAAAAATGTTTTAAAGGCCTTGTTTGGGGATAAAATCATAGTTAGAATCTTGGAATATTCTATGAAATATTTTTGGAGTTAGATTCTGAGTTAGTATGATGTTCTGAAGTCCATAGAGCCTCAGTGCAGATGGAATAAAAATACTAAATATACTATATTATGTGAGTTTGATTTATCCAAAATAATTGAATAACTCAAAAATGGTGCATATTATGAGAAATCTGAAACCACTATTAGGTCTGGGATATGGTGTTTACCTTAGGTATGATATAACATTTGGGAGAATTGGGAATCTTGTTAGATCGAATGCGAGGATTAGTTATTTGATATTTTCAATTTATTATTTTTCAAATATAATTGAATATCTATCAAATAGTGGGTCGTATGATAAATATGAGACCACCATTAGGTCCGGACATAGGGTTCACTATAGGTGGGTATAAAATTTTGGTGATTCAGGTTTTTGGAAACATTGCACGTGATAAAAAAATTTGTATATTAAATTAATTTATTATTCCATTATTAAATAATAAATAATTAATATTTCTCAAACAGTGTGTCTTATGAGAAATATGAGAGTATTGTTAGGTTTGGGATGTGGGTTTTACTCTATGTAGGGTATAACTTTTGTGAGCATCGAGTTTTTGACAATATTGCACATGATAATACCCTTGAAAATTATAATTATATTATTATTCTATTTTATAAAATAATAAATAATTAATATCTTAAAATGGTGTGTTGTGTGAGAAATATGATACCACCGCTAGGTTCAGAACATGGATTTTACCTTAAGCAGGGTAAGACTTTTATATGCCTCAAGTGTTTAGCAATATTGCACACAATAATACCTTTTGAATATTTAATTATATTATTATTCTGATTTTAATTAATTAAATTCATTTTAAATTATTTTCATCTCTTCTCCATGTTATTCCACTATTTTCGGATAGATATATTTATCAAAAGATTGGATTTCATCCACTTTTGACCCATTGAAAATTGAAATGCCTTAAACGGATAAATCTAATCACTCCACCATTAAGATTTGGTTGAAATAGAAGATTAACTTGAAATGTTAATGGTGGAAATGTTGGGAAATATTTAATAAAAATAATAATAAATGTTTTTGTCACTATTATTATTAAAAATTTGTTATTTGAATATTTTTGGGGAAGATAAAAAATGATATTATAATAAATGTATCATTATTATAATCATTATTATTATTATTACTTTCAAATAAAAGGAATAGAAAATTACATGTGTAATTAAATATTATTTTTCACTTAATAATTGAAATTCGTTTTCCCATGGGTGAACTAATAAGATGATATATAATAATATTGATATTTTTACTTATACCACATAAATACAATGGTGTGATTAATATAAATATATTAATTATCGTCATTTAATGAAGGGTGTTTGTGAAACATTAATGGTCATGATGATGAGGGTATTTAATAATAATCATCATTATTGTTGTTAATATTATAATTATTAAATTGAGAAAATAAATTTTTCTTGGGATAAAATTAAAATATTTGTACATATATATATTCAGGTCAAAAATACATCTGTATAATTATTTTAGTGAATATGTATTTATGTGTGTATATATATATATATATATATATATATATATATATATATGTATATGTATTGTATGGGGGGTTATATATATATACATAGACACGTGTGTGTGTGTGTGGATTCTGATTATATAAATAATGTGTTTTTATATAATTTGTACAAATATATATATATATATATATATATGCATATATATTTATTTATTGAGTTGGAAATTTAAATATAATTAATGGATTATTTTATGCATTTAAAGGGGAAATTGAAAAAAAAACATGTAAGGATTATATGGGTGTGTTGCACACAAGAAGAGGAGTAAATAAAAATGATAAAGTGTAATTATGAATAGAGAGGTATTTAATTGAGTAATTGAAGTAAAATATATATATATATATAATGGGGATATGGGGAGCCACTTTGTGTTGCAAAAATGTGGAGATTCTTCTTGTCATAACCCGTCCCAATGGGGCTCATGCTGCGACTCCCCAAGCCCACCTTTAATAGGTCAGGGGATAACAACTAGCATCGAGTAGGCATTTCACTAACATGGGAGGCCTTTGCATGAGTACATATACACACACATATCTCCAATCCTATATTATGCTGAAATGTAAAATAAACTAACAAACCATGAATACATACATCTATATCCCACAACTAGAGTAAAATAAAAATAATGGAAAGTAAACAGGTCCAAATACAATTCAATCAAAAAGATTCTAAAAACAAATCCAACCTAAAAGTAATATGGGGACTACTGTCAATATTCCATAGGAACGCACCTCATTCTATATAGCCTCACTAAGAACTATATGGTATTGGTCCCTCTGGGACTCTTTCCAAAGGTCAATCATATTCACAAGACACGACACATGCAAGAAAGCCTATACAAGGGTCAGTATAGCAATACCCAATAGGATACCCCAAAACCACAAAGCATGTAACAAAATAATAACAGTCATGTTTACAAAGGTATATGTCCACAATATGTATAATAGAATATCCATATATACTCAGCAAAGGAACACATTCTTAAGGTAAAGTCACAACTATAATGCAAGCCTAGGATTATAGCTTGAACATCCCACATAGCACTCATCTGGGAGAACACACTCTGTGAGTCAAATAGCATAGTTGGAGTCCATTCGAGATATACACCTCATTAGGTCTCACTATAAGAAGTGTAGAGTGGAAGTATGAAGAGATACGATACACCGATAGGGATCACTCATAAGTCCATAGGGTATACCAAAAACTCAATCCATATTAACCTTCTAAGTATAGGATCAGTGCCCATATAGTTTTGGTCACAAAAATACCAAGAACTATACCTAGGGAAAGAAGATTAATAAAGGATCTCACTCTAGTCCTCATAAAAGGATTTCAAAAACTCTATCCAAGAATTCATGCTAAAGGGATCACCATCCTATGTGTAGGAAATTATTCAATACTAACCCTTAGGGAAAAGGATTTAAATAACATGCCCTAATTAAACTTTTCCATGATATAGAGGTTAAGGGATCCATTCCAACATTGAGAGAGTACATCGCGTGTACTAGGAGTACATGGTGTTCCCCTTGGTAACTGGGGAATTCCCATGTAAATGAACTATGGACATGTTAATTTAAAATCACACACCATGTTTATGCACGTGTACTTATGTCCATGTCCTAGTACATGTGATATCATGTGTATGCCTATCCTGACCATGCTTGTGTAGGAGTACATTGTGTTCCCCTACCTGTTTACTCCAGCCCGTGTTTGTGTACCCTCTGAGGTACACACCAATCCAACTAGGAAGAGTCACATTCCATGTGATAGTGTCACATGTCATGTGATAATTATCTTCCTCTGGAAAGCCAAACTATTTTTAAAAGGGCCTCGCATGACATATAGCTCTGTAATACACATTTTTTTCTTCAGAAAATTCCAGAACACCAGATCTGGAATTCTGTGTCTTCTCCCATTCCCCCAGCCACTATTTCTGCTATTACCCATGCGAGAGCCAAGGGAGTATCCTCATTCGGGCCTTGAAATCATTGAATCATCGAAATTTTTCCATTAATAAATTCAGTTAATGCCTACAAACATCATTCTTCTCCATGTGCCGAAGAAAATAAAAATTGAGTATCCACACCATCTGATCTGCAACCACATCCATAATTGCACCACCATCATGTCATTTCGATCTTGGATCTACAATATAAAACCATTACACAAAGAAATAGTTATAAAACATTCAATTTCTTAGTATATTTCTAACCACGGTCCAATGGAAAATGCCCATGATGAATAAATAAACAGGGGATAAAAGAACAATCACAACCATGAGGAATGTTACTCAATAAATTTTCATGTTGGTCTTGATTAATTTCCATTATAATGACTAACTAAGAGATAAACAAAAAAACACAATGCAATTTCCCCCTAAAATATCCCCACAGATAACCCATCCCGCAAAATTACCAGTCTATGAATAAATATATTGGTTTATTGATTCATGTTATTCATAGAATTACAAAATCGGGAAAGAATCCAATCAAAACAAATGACCTACCTCAATTTGAATTGATTACTAATGAAGAATAAAGTTATGTAATTGTCGTTGGAGATATCCTTTGATTTTTTTGTGCATTGATCATCGAACCATGATTTGATTGTCATTTTCTAATGGAATTCCTCCAACGCTCTCCAATGGTAATCCACAATTTGAAAGGTTATACATCTAACCCTACAAATTTTCCATAATCATTTTTATATAGATATTATTATTTCTGGTGAGTAATTGAACAAATTATTTACTTATTTTAAACATTCTCTAATGACTGCGATTCAATCTGAATTCTTGACACGTTCCAGGATTATATCGTGTATATGGTTCACATTATGAACTCATCGGTAACCTTAGATTTTTGATTTGGTCCCCCGTTTATAATTTATTCCACTTTTTTAGGAAAACTATGCATGCTTTTTTTTAAGAAAGTGACGTGAACTGGAAAACCAGTCCATGCCTTAGGAATTTATTAAATCAAAATTTTACAATGGAAACACGAGGTGTAATACGCTTACACCATCCCCAAGTTGTAGAGACAATTCGGGTTATACAATGAAGAATAGAGGAGAAAAAAAGGATTTTCCAGACCTTCTCTTTGTTTCATGAGAGAATTCTTATTTTCCATAAAGAGACCATCCAAGCTCAACTGTACTACAGACTGCATCAAACCATTGGAACAAAAAGGGGTTCTAGAAACTCCAGAAATACACAGAAAAACTGCCAGCAATAATTACCACCTTCACACCCCACATAATAATATGAAACCTGTGAAAATGTTTCCTACACAAGAGAAGTATAAACTGAGAGTCTAAAGAAGTGTAGTGTTAATTAAACCACAAGAACATATAGATAGAAAGCTCCAGAACCAATCAACTCCCAGCTAACCAAGCAGACCAGACCCGAGGAGTCAAGCAGAATATGCTTCATGTTGCTGAACCACATCAACATCCAGCAGTAAGAAAAATAGTAGCAATGACAACCAACATGTGATCCAAAAGTTAGACCAACAGCAATGCTCCATATGTCTCTGAGAGCACCTGGGATGTCTGATAAATGATAGACTAAAAGGAAACCAACAAATTTCAATACAAGAATACAATTTACCATAACATACAATCAAAAATGTAGATAGAAACTAAAAATTTTCGTCAAAGTCCTAGCAAGATCGAAGCAAGTCAAAGTCAGAACATAAAATCATAAAAGATTGAATGCAAAAAACTATTATTCCCAAGTAATAGCATTGAAAAGAGTCCTTATTATTTAATATATTTAACATATTTAAAACATTTATTTTGGGCACACTTGGCATCAGAATCTCTTGTCATATTAGTATCTAGTTTCAAAAATAATCCATACATTATCCAAAAATAATACAAGTAAAATATGAGTCACTACATTCTCCCCACCTTGTGGATTTAAAACCCAAAAATACAAAACAGGGGATACATAAAAATATGTGGGTACTGAGCATGAATATTTACCTCCCACTCCCATGTTCTCTCCTAATGATTCTCAAGCTACTATTAGACATGCACTAAATGAATTTTTCACCCATGAAGAATCCTCTCCTACCAATCCTTGATCTCTCCCAGGTACTTAGAAAAGGTAAATCCATACTCGATTTCCATCTCTCCCCAATCAATAATGTGTGATGGTTCATGCACGTACCTCATCAGTTTCTACATGTGGAAGACATCATGTACTCATTCTAACTACGGTGGTAGAGATAAGTTGTATGCCACCTCTCCAATACTAAAAAATATCTGTAAAGTGCCAATGAATCTAAAAGATAGATTTCCACCCTAGAAAAACATTTGTAATCTACATTGAGGTGAAACCCATAAAAACACATGGTCTCCCTCCTCAATTTCAAAAGGCCTTTGTAATCAGTCACTATAATACTTCTGACAGCTTTGGGAAATCCTAATATACTCCTAGATAATCTATACCTTCTCGGTAGTTTCTCTCACCAACTTTGGTCCCACAAGTGCTAGCTCTCCCAGTTCAGTCCTACAAATCGGTTACCTATAGGGTCTCTTGTACATGGACTTGAATGGTTTCATACTAATAGTGGAATAGTAGCTATTGTTGTATGAAATCTTCACCAATGGTAGGTGATCCTCCCAATTAGGTCCAAATTCCAACATGTAAGCTCGCAGAATGTCCTATAGAACATAAATGGTCCACTCTGTTTGGACGTTAATATGGGGGTGAAATGTTATGATCTAATATAACTGAGTCCCAAAAGCCTCCTAGAATCCCTTCTATAATGTAGAAGTGAAGTGAGTCTCATGGTCTGAAATGATCTTTGAGGATACTACATTGGGTTGGATTATCTCTTGTATACAAAGACATCCCAATCTCTCTACTGAACTCTGATCTCAGTGTAACACCCCAATACATTACAATATTTTCATTTTTGACAAAATTTAATTCTGTTACTAGATTTCTTTATAAGGAACAACATGTTAATCTTATGTTACACACACCAATTAGTTGGATTGTGTTAAACATAGGGTTGTGTTTTATCGAACAACAATATATTATTATAATATAATTATTTAATATAATAAGATATAACCTAGACATTAAGTTGGTAGTAATTAATAGTATCAACTAACTTATAAAAATATATGGTTGAATATATTGGTTACAAATAAATTATAAATTAATATAGGAACCAACTGAATATATAGAAAATGTTTTTATAAAGAACTATTTTTATGCTCACAAATTCATTTTATCCAAATAAATTAAATTAGTTACTATTAGTGAATGATATTAATGAAATATAAGTGATATATATTCAATAAAATATTTTTGATATTTATCCAATAGATTTGATAGGAATAAGATAATAACAAACACAATATTATACTTAAAAACCTATATTTTTTTAAATTACATTTTACCACATTTTAATGGTAAACCTATTTTAAATCTAATTTTTGATATTTTATATATTTTATTTGACAAAATAAATTTATTATTTTAAATCAGTGTATTAAAATTTACTTTGGTTGAATTAATGATATTTTTATGATAATTTTCATGTTTTGACGAATAATGAAAAATACTAAATTTTAATTGAAAACAAATTTTTTTCATCAAAAAAATATAGTGTACGTATAGTCTACCCTCACTATGGATGGTGCATTTCATTTCCTATCTCAAAATATTATGGATTATTCTAAATACATATATAATGAATATATATGATATTTAAATCATTTTTTTCATTATTTATATGATGATATCATGATCTAATTAATAATAATATCATGGTTATTTTATAATTTAATAAAATGTTTACAACCATTATACATTAATTTTAAGGTTATTCACCTAAAAGGAAATGCAAGGTAAGGTATTTTATCATCTCACATTTACTTCTATGATATATATGCCTTATTCACCACTTATTTTTTTTTGTGGTGTATATACTGCACCTTTGAATTTTTATATCATTATTATCCTTATTATCATGGTATTATAAGATTCATTTAATATTATTCTTTCATGGGGCTTATAATTAAAATGTTTCAAAGTTGTATGAGACACTTTGGAATGTTAAAAGATTATTTTCTCAAAAAAATCAATGATGTCATTTAAAATAATTTCATCCATGTCCATGTTTTCTAAAAAAAAATCAATAATATTTTTACTATTATCCTAAAAAAATAAGATCTTTTTACCCATGTTTTACTTTTTATAAAATTGTTTGAAATGAATCATTTTTCATTTCCCAGATGAGGTACTTTATGACTTCTTCGAAAAAATACAGAAGTATTGTTTTTTAACTTATATGGAATGAATGGATTTTTCTACCATCATGACACTATAATTTCTCAAATCTTCTTTTATAAGTTTACAATATTATTTTCAAAAAAAAATCCTTTAAAATTTCACATCCTTTTAAATGGATTATTTAAAATTAAAAAATCGGTATTTCTATCAATAAATTTTTAATGATTTTATCATATTGTTTTCATCTATTTCAACATCCTTTGTTGGATATTATGATTGATTGAGGTTGATCTATTATGATACTTTCTAACATATTTTATTAAAGGTTTTATGATCAGTTTAACTATGGATGTTCTATTTTGATACCATTCATGGTTTATGGTTGAAGTATTCAAATTTTTTATGCTATTTTTTCAATACGAGTGTTTATTTTGTTTGTGTTTCACCATTTCATATGAGGAATGAATAAGAGTTGGTAAGTGATGGGTGGGGCCCACTATATCCCTTCTATGAATCTATAGGTCTCATGAGACAAATCATATATGGACTTGGTTGAGGCCTTACCCATTTATTTTTATATAATGATTTGGTATAGGCCATAACCATTTATTTTCAAATGTCTTGGTTGAGGCTTTGACAGTATGTTTTTATATGTCCAGAATTATGAATTAAATCACTGTGAGATTATATGTTTATTTACATGTGGTCATTAAAATATTATAATATCCATGGTTAATTTTCCAAGCTCATGTGATTATTTAAATGGAATTTGTTTTAGTTATTTACATTTTAAGATTTTTATACCATACTTACTCATAGATTTGGTTGTTTTCTTACCATTACTGGGCATTTGAGCTCACCCCTTTATTATGTTTTATTTTTTCTAGGATGCTAAGATATATATTATTATTGATATATAGGGTTAATCTATGAGAATATTGGTGGTCTAAAAGGATTGACTATATTGTATTTATAGTTTCAATTGTATTGTAAGATTCATGTATGTAATCTGGTGTCTAAAACTTCTAAACTAATTGGTCCTTTGTAATTTGAGTCTTGTATCTATGACAATGTAAAAATGTGAGTCATTGGCTCTAGGATACTGGGGTTGGGATCCTTATAGTTGGTATCAGATTAGGTTTAGTAGAATCCTTGGAAACTATATTTAAAAAAACATAGATTATAGAACATAACCCTGAGATATACTTTGAGGGAAAGCCTAGAATAACATCCTATAATTTTGTTAAGGTAGATATTATGTGGGTCTTCCTTGCAATAAATCCTTATTTGGATACTACAACTGGATGTGGCTCTGACACATATATACCTAGGGGTAATACCCTTAAAATGGTGTGTCGGTCCTGACTCGGTGTAACCTGGTACACGGTAATGGGTCTCACTGCACATCTCGTTTGACACTCCTAGGGAATATTATTAGGGTAATTTTAATTTTATTTACAAAATATTATGAGGTATTGGAATAGATAATGATAATTAATTTCAATGGTTAAACCTAAGGTGTCATAGATTGAAAATAATGTGTCAAGATTTAGATATCCTAAAAGGGATTATATGGTTTTTCCAATATGTTAATTGATGCTCATACTATGGTTTTTGGTTTTAAGAAATTTCATATTCTCCAGGACAAACTATAGACCAAGGAATGACCTATATAGAAATAAATGGATAAATAATTTATGTATTGGGGTTTCATTGAAAACCTTAGTTAAAAGGTTATTTAGTGATTAGACTTATTTCAAATATGTACATTATATTTATTTTGGAAGTTATATTAATATGGTTTTAAAAAAAGAAAAACTCATGGTCTGAGTGATAACCCATGGGTCGGGTGACAACCCATCATGTCCAATAAGGCCACGAGGTTTGAACCCATAACCAAATGGCTAATGGATAAATGTTATTTGGATATTAGGGGAAAAATTTATCAAATAGAAAACCATGGGATTGGAAAATGGATTGGTGATTAAGTGATTAATGTTATTTCAGAAGATGTTCGCTATTTTGGAAACCCTATAAGATTAAGGTAAATGCAAATAATTGTATTCTAGAGTCAAATATGGTTTTATTATGGACTTGATGATTTAGATTATTTTTGGAAATTATTATCAAACCTTATAGATTATGAGATTTAGGCAATTAAATTTTTATTATATGACATTAAGAGTGATTAATGGTATTTGGAAGACTATACTATCAAATGATTCTGAGTTTTTGGTTTCAATATTAGTCTAGAATATTATTTAGGAAGGATAGTTATTTTCTAAATGATCTATATTGAACTTTTTGGTTTTAGTATTGAATTTTAGAGATTATTTTAGGGGAATTATTTTACATTATCCTAACCATTTTTGTTTTGGTTAATGAATAAATATAGGAGGAATATATAGTTATAATTTTGTAGATTTTTTGATTCATAAAATCTGATTTGAAATCTTTAAGAATGAAAAATTCATCTTAAATACTCATCATTTGGAGAAAATATGAGTTTGTGGGGGAAATTGATTAAAGGATGAAACTCTACTTTTTAAGTCAGTGTGTTTTCTTATTTTCTTAGTTTATGAACTAAATTAATTATTAAACTCTAGGGAAAATATATTGAAACCAAAACAATTATCCTAGAACATTATTTTCCAATGAATCAAATTTTACATTTGACTGTCATAGATTTATAACTTTGTGATTGTTAACTTTATCCTGGCCATGCTCTCTATCACTCTCCATCAGAACTTGATGGTTAGATTTCCCTTTCATATCCATGTTTTTATACATGGAACCCTAGTATGTGTTATCTCTGGTGACCTTTATACATGCCTTTATTTATTTTAAAGTGGAGGTCTCATTAATATTTTTTCCAATGTGGTATTTCAACAAATATATTTTGAAAATTCAAACCCCTGGTTTTTGATCCTGAGTTTAAATTGTCAGAACACAATTTATTAAAGGATAGGAGAATGTAACACCCCAAATCATTACAATATTTTAATTTTTTAATAAATTTAATTTTGTTACTATATTGATTTATAAGCAACACCAAGTTAAGCTTACTCTACACACAATAATGAGTTGTCTTGTGTTACATGTAAGGCCAAGTTTTACAGAACACCAATATATTATTAAAATATTATTATGTAATATAATAAGATATAACCTAGCCATTAAGTTGGAAGTTATGAATAATATAAAATAAACTATAAAAACATGTGGTTAAATTAATTGTCTATAAATTGATTATAAATGAATATAGGAACCAACTAAATATATACGAAATGTTTTTATAAAGAACTATTTTTATGATCATAAAGTCATTTTATACAAATAAATTAAATTAATTAATATTATTGAATGATATTAATAAAAAAATATATGTTATATATTCAATGAAGTATTTTTTATATTCATCCAATATATTTTATAGGCATAAGATAACAACAAGACCAATATTACCCATAAAAACCTATACTTTTTTAAAAGTAGTTTTACCACCTTTTAATGGAAAACCTATTTTAAATTCAATTTTTAACACTTTTATATAAATTATTTGAAAAAAAATAAACTTATTATTTTAAATTGGGATATAAAAATTTACTTTTTTGAATTATTAGTATTTTTCAGATAACATTCATGTTTTTATGAATAGTGAAAATACTCATTTTTTATTGAAAAACAATTTCATCGAAATAATTTTTAGAGTTAAATTATATTTTATATTGTTTTTAAAGTATAATTAGATTATTATTTATATAATTTAATCCAATTTAGATCATTGGAATCTATTTTACATTGAAATTATAAATAAAAACATCTCAATCTTTTAAATTTTTCCACTTTAAAGACTCATTTTCTGATTTTGTCAATGAGATTAATTATAAATTAATTACTGCAACTTCCAGTTTTTGAATTTTAAAAAATGGATTTCATATTTTTAATCACAATATAAAATTTTATTAAATATATTTCTTTTATTTTTGTACATTATTAATTGTAAAATTAATAATATTTTTTATTACCACGGTTAAGGGTAAGTCTGGTAATTAAGGGTAAAAATAATATTATAAAATTACCCTAACACTTGTCATAATTTTATTGGATGATTTGTTTTGATCTCTAATAATTAAATGATAGGTTATGAGACTATTTATGTCTTTTTTTATGATAATACAGCCTTTATAATATTATATTCAAATGAAATTAAATTTTGTCACACTTTTGTTTTTAATAAGTGAAATATTTTCAATGTGTGGTAATATAATGGATATGTTCAATATTAAATAGTATTTGGAAAAATAAAATTTTTATCTACAAAATCATGATTTATTTATAATTTTTAATGATAATATAATTACCTTACATGGTGACACAATGATGATGTAGTAATTGTTTAATTATGGGAAATATCAAATAAATGATATTAAAAATATTAAAATAAATATAATTTGATATAATTAATGTCATAAAATATTTTTTTAGACAAATTGGACATGTTAGGGATGTTTTAGAATCATTGGTTTTATTTTATCTTTTTTTATGATATTTTTAAAAATTCAAGTAATGAATAGTGTCAAAATTGACATTAATGATATTTTAAAATAATTATTATTTTATTAAATGATATAACATTAATAAAAATATTAAATTCCGAAAAATTATTTTAATAAATTTAAAAATTTAATCCATGACTCATTTGAGGTTCTTTTATATTTTAATATTAATTATATTATCCCTTAAATAGTAAAAATCCAAGTTGTCACGGTGAGAGTTAAAGGGTTTAACTAAGGGTTAAAACCAAAAGATAAGGGTAATAATAGAACCTAAACTTATATAAAAATTATTGGTTGAGATTATTTAGAACCATAATCATCATAAATTCTAAATAACTCACTTTTGATCCATTTTTATTATAAAATTAATTTATATTAATTTATTATTTTGAAGATTTCCAAGAGTACCCCTTCCCTCTCTTATAAAAGGGCACATCTTCTTCTCTTCTATTCAAACTCCAGAACTTATATGTTTCATCCAATACCTATCCAAATATCATACTAACTTTATTCCCCTCATCCTATAAGAATCCATTTGGGCATAAATCTATCCAAGTAAGTCTTTTGGTATAAACCAAAAGGAGTTACTTGAAAATGAGGTAACGCTCATCAACGATCGCTTTAGTTTTATTTGTTTCCCCAATCCTTCATTTATTGTAATTTCATGTTTATATAATAACCTAATTATCATCAATATTATGATATGTTTTTATATTAATTTTTATTCTTACACTTACACACACTTTTATCTAATGGGTAATAAACTTACCATTTTTGTGTACAGCGAACTACCGCCTCACGAAACCATATTGTTCATGTTTAATTTACCACCTCTCATGGTTGGAAATTATGAAGTAAAATATATTTTTATATGATATATATGGTATTTATTATGTTTTTATGCTTCTATAATTATTATATAACAAACACCTTCATGCTTTCTATTTTTGTGTAAATATGATTACTTCGTTTGTGGATGTGTGGACTACAGCCTCCTCAAAATGATGTGATTTGTTTACACTATACATGGAATTTATTAAAGATTATTTTAATAAAACTATATTAAATATATATAAAAATATTATACTAGAATTATAATATTCATATATATAATTTACTTTTCATACTTTTAAAATGACAAAGAAATATAAGTAGTGTTCATGCGTATGTACGGCCTACCGTCTCCATGAATAGTGAATTTCATTTCCTATATCAAAATATTATGGATTATTATAAATAAATAAATACTAAATATATATTATATTTAAATCAGGGTCTAAATTCTGGAGATTATTAAATCATGATCTAATTAATAATAACATCAGGTAATAAGTCAAAACATACTCAAAAAACTAGGTAATTAACACCTAAATTAGTGAAAATAATGAAAGATTAATAAAAAAGGGTAATAAGATATCATAAGAAGATAATATATGATATTATAAATATTATTATGGTTCTATTATAAGTTAATTTCATGATTAAAACTCTTATACAGGATTTCTAAGGATTCTCACTCAAAAGAAAACGCAAGGTAATGGATTTTCTAATCTCACTTTTACTTCTGTGAGATATATGCCTTATACACCACTTATTTGTGTTTGTATTGTATATACTATTTCTTTGACATTTTATATCATTATTATCCTTGTTCTCATGATATTATAATTTTTATTTAATGTTATTCCTACATGGTGCTTATAATTCAAATGTTTCAAAGTGGTATGGGATACTTTCGAATGTTTAAAGTTTATTTTCCTCGAGAATTTTTCAATGATCTCATTTAAAATATTTTCATCCATGTCCATATTTTCTAAAAAAACTATATAATATTTTTTCTATTATCCTACAATTTTTATGGTCTTTGTACCCATGTTCTAATTTTTATAAAATTATTTGAAAGGAATCTTTTTTCCTTTTTCCAAATTAGGTACTTTATAACTTTTTTGACAAAATATGGAAGGAATGATTTTTTAAATTATATTGAATGAGCATATTTTTCAACCATTATGAAACCTTAATTTCTTGAAGGTTCATTTACAAGTTTACAAGATTATTTTCAAATAAATTTTTTTCTTTTAAAATTTTTACAGCCATTTAAATAAATGATTTCAAAGTAAAAACGTGGTATTTTTATTAAGAAATTTTTAATGATTTTATTAGAGTATTTTCATATATGTCAACATCCTTTGTTGAGTATTATTCTTGATTGATTTTGAACTCTTATAATACTTTCTACCATATTTTATTGAAGGTTTTATGATCATTTTAACTATGGATGTGCTATTTTGATACCATTCATAGTTTACAGTTTAAGTATTCACAATTCGTATTCTATTTTTTCAATAAAATTGTTTGTGTTGTTTATATTTCACCCTTTTCATATGAGGAATGAATTAGACTTAGTAAGTGACAGGAAGGGCCTACAATAGCCCCTAGATGCAATGATATGTCTCAGGAAACAAACCAAATATGTACTTGGTTGAGCCCTAGCCCATTTATTATCAAATATGGATTTGGCTAATCCCTTAACCATTTATTTCATATGCCTTAGATGAGGCCTCAACGGAATGTTTTTAGATGTCCAGAATTATAAATTCTATCATTGTGAGATTACTTATTGATTTAAATGTGATTATTCAACTAGTATAATATCCATGGTTATGTTTCTCAACTCATGTGATTATTTAAATGGAATGTGTTTCAATTATTTAACTTTTCATATTATTTATTCCATATTTACTCATAGATTCCTCTATATTCTTACCCTTGCTGAGATTTTGAGATCACCCATTTCTTAAGTTTTATTTTTTCTATGATTCCAAGATGTATATTATGACTGATATGTAGGGTTAATCAAGGAGAATATTGATTCTTTCAAGGGATTGACTATATTGAATTTTATAGTTTTATTTGTAATGTAAGATTCATGTATGTAATATGGTTTCCAAAACTACTAAACTGAATATTCATTTGGGATTCGAGTCTTGTATCTATTCAAATGTAATAAAGTGAGGCACCAGCTCTAGGATACTGTGGTTAGGTTCGTTACACTCAAATATCTAGGAATCGGGCTGACTTGCCGAGTCTATCTACGATCACCCAGATGGAATCGTGTCACATGGATGTACATGGTTACCTCATCATGAAGTCCATGGATATGCCATCAAACTTTCATACTAAAACCTCAAGGGGTTGAGATAACCCCACTGTAAATTTTTACTCAGTCTTTACCTGCTAACAAGTAAAGCATCTAAAGACAAACTCTGCAACTCCCTTCTTTATCCCTAGCCACCAAAACCAATGTCAGAGTTCTTGTTACATCTTTTCCATACTTAGATGTACTTCCAAATTATATTTATAAAAATCTCTCAGAAACTCCTCCCAAAACATCACTGGTACCACTATGTGTCCTCTGAAAATAATTTCATTCTCTCAACATTCATAAAATCCATCAGGATCATGTCATGTAGATATCTGATTACATAGGGTCTCATAGTCGGTATCTCGAAGATTTTTCTCCCTAAATCAGTGAAAATGTGGATCGTAAAAACATTTAATGGAGGTAAGATACTCTATTTCCATCAATAAAGGATAATTATAATGATTCCAACTGCTTTGATGCCTTTATCATCAACTACAAACAATATCTTCTACTGAGAAAATATTCTACCATGTTCCCCTTCCCAAGAGTATAGAAAATATTGATGTTATAAACATGGAGGAACTCTAGTCATTGCGTCTATCTCAAGTTGAAATACTTATGAGATAATATACACTTGAGACTCTTATGGTTAGAATAGATGATAAATCAATCACCCATTGTTTATTGTCACCAAATTCTTAGTGAAAAGAATACCATTGTTAACTCAAGACTATGTTTCGTGTAGTTATTATTATGTGATCTCAAATGACATGAACCATAGGTAATAACCTTCCTCTGCATTGGAACACAACTACTACTGGTTCCTGAATCATCTCAAAACACTATATACTCAACACCATCCTCAATAAATCCTATCATGGGAGTGATCTTCAATATTTACCTCAACTCCTAAAATGTCTGCTAGAAACTCTCAATCCACATGAAAGGATTCCCCTTTAAGTTAAAATATGTCATGGGGGATAATATCTTAGTGAAATCAGGTATAAATATCCAGTAGTAGCCTTCCAATAAAGGAAGCTCCACACCTCTATCATGCTCTTGGGTGGATCCTAAGCTAACATTGACTTGGCCTTCTTTGGGTCCACTACATACCATTTTATTGAGAAAACATGTCCCAGAAAGTAGACCTCGTTAATCAAAAACTGTAAATTAAAGATATTTCTATAAAGTTTGTACTCTTAGAGTATGTCTAAAACTATCCTCAAGTGTCGCACATGCTCCTCTTCAGATGTCAAGTAAACAATAATATCATCAATGAAGACTACCATGAACCGGTCTAATAAAGTCTACAAAATATGGTTCATGGGTCCCATGAACATTACTAGCATGTTCTTCATGTCAAAGGGCATCACCAAGTACTCATAGTGACTATACTAATATCTGAATGTTGTCTTCGGTATATCCTCTTCCCATATGTGCAACTGCTAATAGCTTAATCTAAGTTCAACCTTCGATAACCATTGTGACCGTCTCAACTAATCAAATAGGTTATCAAACCTCGGCAGGGGATACATTTTCTTCATAGTCACTTTTTTTATGTATTGGTAGTCCACACAGAACCTCAATCTCTCATCTACCTTCT
The DNA here is from genome assembly GCA_963277665.1 of Viscum album. Classification (NCBI taxonomy): domain Eukaryota; kingdom Viridiplantae; phylum Streptophyta; class Magnoliopsida; order Santalales; family Viscaceae; genus Viscum; species Viscum album. The sequence continues at coordinate 1,755,671,651 of OY728150.1, forward strand.
TGGTGAACAACACTGGGGCTTCTTAGGGTGAAACACTAGGTCTAACAAATCCCTTCCTCTGTAAGTACACTAACTACACCCTCAGATCACAAAGATCTATGGGAGCCATATGATATGTTGTCTTGGATATCGGTGTCATCCTATGGTGTATATTAATGAATAATTCTATCTCTTGGTGGGGAGTAAATCTTGATACGTCCTCAAGAAATACATACTCATACTCTACCACCACTACAGGAAACAATAAACTCATAACATCCACTGAACCAAGGTTCATGCTAGCCAAATGATGAGTAATCAGATGCACCCTCCTATGAATGAGTCCATCCTACACTGCTTGGGTTTCCTTTTCACCCACAAAGTAAAACCTAGTCCCATTGTTACAGAAACACCACACCCTCCTCCTAAAACAATCAATCTGGGCATGAACTATAGATAGTCAGTCCATGCCTAATATGACTTCATAAGGCCTCATCACTACAACAAATAGAACCCAACAGAAACTCTCTCCACTAAGAGTTAGGTCACACCATCGACACAAGTGTGTGATCACTAAGTCTTCTCCATTAGGAGTCTCCAAGTGTAAGGGTTGAGCTAAGGGCTCAACTAGAATCTATAAGTCTCAAACTAAATATATGGAAATAAAGTAATGAATAGAACCTATTTATTTAAGTAGAAAATATAAGGTAAAAAAGACATAGAATATAACTTGGATCAGCCCTAGAGCCTCTAGGTCATAAGCCTCAAGTACCTACAGCTTCCCCCACCCCCCCCCTCCAACTCCATAAGCCTGGTATAGACCACCTGGGGATGGTGGTGGTAACAAGTTGAAGTTTCTACCACCTCCATATTCTCTTCCAACTATTCAACCAAATACTCTTCCTTGTGGACCTATTTGATCCTACAACTTCATATACCTTGGCATCCCATCAACTATCTCCCTGTCAGTAACATAGTGGGTCATACATTCTTGATCAAGATTCCCCTTCCATCATATGAGTATCACCGCCTCTCACTGGTATAAATAGACCCATCTTATGAGCCCTAAACTGAAGACCCGTTTTCCTAGGACCTCCTCATGAAACTTATCACACATTAAAGTCTCTAAGAATAACGTCGGATCCTTGCTATTAATGTTTCTACTACTGTGTTCCCAATTTTAGCAACCACTATATGCGTAATGTCAATGAAGAAACTTTCCAACACCAAATCTCTCTCTATAACCCCAACATAGGTAGGAATTCATAGAGGTATAACATTAGATCATATGTCTCTATGCATTCCTTGTTTTAAGGTCCAAGATCAAGAGAATTGATCCCAAACCATATCCATCGATTAACTAGAGAAGTTGGTAATCATCGATGAATACTTTTCTACTATTGTGCTACCATACTGAAGTTGTTGAAGCTCGTAGATACATACATACCTCAGCATAGCTAAAGATAACTCCTCTACAAAAAGTCACTCAAACTCTGGCTATGATAAATTCTATTCATCATAAGACTAGGTCACTAGAACCTACCAACTCCCTACTGATCCATGAATAAGGCTCACTTCCAAAACCACCTTTTGATTTGTTGGTTTCCTAACCATATGGAAAAATCATGTTACCACCTCAATCCATTCCTTAGACACATGTGGGTCGAGATTGCCTCAGAACCTAAGGGCCACTACCACTGAAACTCTTTAAGTTTTCTTAGCCTACGTACCTCATCTACCGGTATTAGAGGTACCATCTGCTTCTTTATAGGTGGTGGTATATATAGTGAATCTCTTGGATGAAAAACCTATGGAACTGGCCCCAGTATCAATGCCTCATCATTGAGTGGATCATCTACTTGATCCTGATACTGAATCCAAGATAGCATATGTTATTAAGGAATATTGAATTAGATATGATATCCCACAATCAATGGGTATATCTAAAGATCTAACTCAAGAAGTAAATGGAAACCACAACACATTTCTATATGATTCTTGTACCATTGTTTTCCCTATAACCAGTGTTCCCATGTATCAAATTAAAAAGAAGGTGATCAGAGTCATGGTGTATGGATATGTCAGTTGTCACACCAACACTGGAGTCCCTGTCTTGAAATCCAAACTCAAAACACTTAACATCGTCTCACAAAACTAATCTCACAAACATTGTTCCTAATTTATAACCAAATACATCTGATACCAATATTTCATGACCCAATCCAATAGGGCATGTTCTGTAACTCCCTAAGCACACATCCAATAATATAGGGGCTGGTGACTAGTGTCGAGTAATTATATCACTAACATGGGAGACCTTTTCCACATAAACACATTTACAAAACCATACAATGTTGAAATATAAAATCAATTGATAAACCATGCATAAACACCTCTGTATCCCACAACCAAAGTATGAAAATAAGTAATGGAATGTAAACATGTCCAAATACAATCCCACTAATAAGAGTCTGAAAACAAGTATAAACTAAAAATAATATGGGGATCGTGTTAAGATATCATAGGAACACACCTCAGTCTGTCCAGTCTCACTAAGCACCACCTAGTCATGGTACCTCTAGGACTTTGTCAAAATATTGATTGTCTACAAAATACATGACATGTGTGGGAAAATCCCGTACAGGAGTGGGTATAACAATACCTAGTAGGACACCCTGAAACCAAAAATCATAAAACAAAATAATAATAGTCAACTCTACACATGTATATGTCTACAACACATATAAAATAATATTCAAATATACTCAAAAAATACACAAAATATCAATTTAAAGTGACAATCGTAATGCCAACCTAGTATTTCAACTCAAAAATTCTATATAGAACTCATCTAGGAGAACATACTCCATGATTCAAATAGAATAGATGGTGTGCTTAAGAGATTTATTTCTTATCGGGTCTCTCCATAAGAAGTGTACACTGGAAGTCTGAAGAGATATGATATATAGATGAGGATTGCTCCCAAGGCTAAGGGGTATACCAATAATTTAATCTGGATTAACCCTCTAAGTAGAGGATCAAATCCTGCATAGTGTTGGTCACGATGATACCTTGAACTCTCTACCTAGGGAACGAAGATTAATAAAGGATCTCACTTCAGGCCTCATGGAAGAATTATAACAACTCTATATAAGAATTATTATTAAATGGATCATCATCCTATGTGTAGGGTGAAATTCCATACTAACCCTAAGTAAAAGGATATAGGGAATATTCCCTAATAAAAATTGTCTAAGATACAGAGGAAAAGGGCTCCAATCTAACATTGAGGGAGTATTCATCATGTATTAGGAGTACATGGAATGGCCCTTTGGAACCATGTTCTACCTGGGTAAATGGCATGTGCCCATGTCTATGTAATAGTATATGAAATTATGATGCCCATGTACTTCTATATGTTTCCCAGTACATGTCTTAGCCCATGTATGCCTAGTCTTTCCATTTTTATGATGGAGTACATGAACTGTCTGTGCTCATGTACTCCTACCCATGTCTATGTACCCTCGGATGTACATGATAATAAAATTATGAATAGTCACACACTTTGTGATAGGGTAATATATTATTTGATACTTATCTTCCTCTAAAAACCCTATCTTCTGCTAAAAGTTCCCCACACCTCATACAGCTTTGTAATACACACCATGTTCTTCAGAAAATTATAGAACTCTAGATCTATAATAGTGTGTCTTCTTCTGTGCCTCCAGCCACCGTTCTAAACATGCCCTATGTAGGAACCAAGAAGTATCATCATCTAATCCTTTTCATCATCAAATCATTGAAATATTTCCATTTATCTTTTCAAAAAATTCCTACAAATTTCATTTTTCTTGACATGCTAAAGAACACAAAAATCAAGTATCCACACCATCCAATCAACTACCACTTCCATCACCGCACCACCGTCATGTTTTGTTGATACTAGATCTAAAATATCAAATAGTTGTGCTAGGTAATGGGTGTACAACATTCAATTTCATGATATATGTCAAACCACAGCCCAATGGAAAACACCCATGATGAATGAATAATCGAGGGAGAAAAGCACAATCATAACAATGAGGAATGAACCTCAGCTAATGTTCATGTTGGCCTTGATCTATTTCCATTAGAATAATGAATGAATATATAAACAAATAAACATAAAACAATTTCCCCAAAAATAACATCACATATAACCCATCCCAAAAAATAGTCGATCCCTGAATCAATATGTTGGTCGATTAGTTCACATTTTTCATTGTTTCTGAAGATTTCTCAAGGGAGCAACCACCATGTTTGTTCCGATGATGATACTGGCATTTTAACTATTTCCCTACATTCCCACATTACAAAGGCAGGTAGCTTTCATCACTTTCAATAGTGATGTCTGCTCTTTGATCGAAACGAGATGATGGGATGTCAGTCTATCCTTCCATGGATTCCTCCTTGGAACTCATCACCTAATCTGAGTCTCACTCATAGATTTAAGTATGATCATGGAACTCATTCCTGGTGCCATCTCTTTATGTATGATAGTTAATTACGATTCTTTTATCTATACATCCCAAAGGGTCTTAATAGGGCAGCAACCTTCGATCGTGGAAGTTGTCATGTTGGGCATTGCTGGCATGTATGGATACATGAACATTGGTCACTTGTATTCTTCCTCATTGGAGGTAATCTCATGGAGGCATCTTGGGTGCGGAACCCTAGGCAACCCTCATCAATCATTGGGTATCTAATGCCAAAGGAATATCTTCCAAGGATTTCACCTCAAACATCCCACATTTAGTATGGGGTGGTAGTGTGGGATAGGTTGTGAGTTTAACATCTTGAGGAGATAGAGTGGATAGGATCAGGACCCTCCATGGATGTAGATCAATAAGGAACATCCTTAGGAGGTATTACCTTTAAGGTTTACCGAAGGATGATCCATATGCCCTATGATGGTGGATCCGAGAGGTGTTTCCCATAAAGGGAATATGTCACACCATGAAGGTTGATTTAGACACTTCTGGAGGTGTATCGTGGAGGTTTGACCCTAGGAGGGGGCACCAAGGTTTACCATCAGTTGGGATTGAACTTAAGGAGGCATCCTATATAACCTGTTTAGAATAATGGGATCAAAAGCCACATAGTTAGATGGATTTTGTGGGGATTATGTATGAGTATTTACATTCACAATAAAAATTTTCTTGGTTGTATTATGTTGGATTGAGTGGGGATTATGCATGGGAGTTTCCTAGGTGTTTCTAGGAGCTGCGACAATTTGTATGGGGCTTACATGTATGAATGGCCGAGATGGATGGTATGATTTTACCGGGATGTGGAAACCCAAGTAAAGTATGTATGTATTATGGATGGATTGGATGGGGTGGATGGAGGGGATGGATTGATGGGTTTGGACCTCAAAGAGGCTCTCTATGTATCCCAAGTGATTGGGAATCAAAGCCCATGTAGTTCGAGAAGGGGCGTTGGGGCTTATACGTGAGGAGGAGTCCCATGGAGCATATGTTTAGGGATTACACATGTAAAAGTCCCATTTATTATGGATGGGTTTCATGGTCTCTATTAACCACTAATCTAATGTGATCCACTCTCTAGGTGAGAAATAAGAGGAATTAGTTAGCTTGATTGTCATGTTGTGAAAGATGCACCAACGAGAAATTATGTGGGACTTATGCATGGAAGCTACCCAAGGAGGATCTCATTCCATGCGGTGAGGTCCTCATTCCATGTGAGTGGGGATTTCATTTAGAATTGTTCCATATTGATATGGAGACAAAGTCCAATGGGAGAGGGATGGTGTGTTGAGAGCATGGGAGGTGGAAAAGTTCCTGGGGCCCATCCCCTATCTAACACTGAAATACAGGGAAGGAAAAGAGAAGCAAGAGTGCTACCTCCTGCAAAAAATGCTAGGGGATTACTCCAAGAGGGATTCCTAGGAGAATTTAATTCCTTTTAGGGAGGATTCCATTCAATGTGAGGAGCATCTTATACTATTTCAATCATACATGGGACATCCTACACCTATTGCACATGGTGGGTCCACATTTTGACATCATGTTCCAAGGATGATGGATCTAGGAAATTTTATGTCATGTAACGTAGATGTGGGGGACTCACCCCTTACCCATTGGTCTTACATAACTGAATCTCATCCATCCTTGGGAGTTGTGGCCTCAAAAATTCTAAGTTATAATGAGGGGGAGGATTGGTCAGTCACGAGGTCAACATTAGCATGCTTATTCCTAGAAGTAAAGGGTATTATCATACCTATACTGAGATTAAAAAGGTATGGAAGTTCATGGGATTACTCGCGAGGGACCATAAAATCACAACACGCAAACCAAGAGGGTTGTGTACAATAGGTTCACACAAGGGATGAGGGTTGTGTGCAAGAGGGGCTCAAACATGGTGTTCTGGAAAAAAAATAGTCCATGCGGTATCAAAGAAGGGTGCATTAAATATGGGGTGCTTGTGCATAAGGTCAGGCTTGCACACAAATTTGGAGTGTTAAAAATGATATTAAGGTTTTCCGTAGGAGTTTCTATTGCACACACCTGGCTTAGTCTAGAAATAGTTTGGTTGAGGGTCAATAAAATATGGTCCCACCCAAAAAAAGATCCCCAGGGAACCTATCACACAAGATCATGTACCTTTTATATTCCATTCTTTTATGATGTCACAGAAGACCAGTCTTATGTGCAGTAGAGTGACACTTCGACTTCCATGGGATCACCCTGAAGAAGGGGGTGGCATTCAATATATAGATGAGGCCTTCAATGACCACTATTAGAAATTTTTCCTAAACCCACAGTTTCAAACTATGGGTATAGCCCATAAAACCATGGGTATATGCTATACCCACAGTTTGATGAACCGTGGACTCCCAAGGCATCGGGATTGCACTATACTCACGGTTTTGTAGAAACCAGGGGTATAGCCCAATGAAATTTCATCTTACCCACGGTTCTGGTAAACTGTGGGTATTCATCTATACCCACAGTTTACAGAACCATGGGTATACATTTTTAAAGTAGAAGTTATTTACCTATGGTTAAGTAAACTGTGGGTATAGAAAGGTTTATTCACAGCACACATACCCACAGTTCAACAAACCATGGGTATAGATAGTTTCACAGCATCATATATACCCACGGTTTTTCAAACTGTGGGTATAGATGGTTTTCCCAAAAACAACAGCTGCCCACCTTGGTTTTACATTGATCCTACAAACCAGAATGCAAACCACTGTGAACCCCCCCCCCTGCACACCCCCACTCTCCCCCTAGACACCCCTTGCATCCCCTCCCTTCCCCCCTAGAAAGACCCCCCCCCTTCCATCACACCCCCTCCCCCTTTCACACCCCCCACTCTCCCCCTGGACACCCCCTACAGCCCCTCCCTTCCCCCTAGACAGACCCCCTCAGTACACCCCCTCCCCCCTTACACACCCCCCCCCCCCACTCTCCCTTGGAAAGAATCACCTTGCACACCCCCTAGACAGAACACCCTTGCACCCCCCCCCCCCGGACCCCCCCGAGACACCCCCCACTAGACCCCCCTAGACACCCCACCTAAGACACCATCCCCCTAGACACCCCCCATTAGACCACCTTGAACACCCCCCCCCCGGACACCTCCCACTAGACCCCCCCCCCCTGAACACCCCCCTTGGACACCCCCTCCCCCCTAGACCCCCCCCCCCCCCCCGGACACCCCCCACTAGACCCACCCACCCCCCTCCCGACCCCCCCCCCCCCCTGGGACCCCCTTGGACACCCTCTCCCCTCTAGACACCCCCTCCCCCTGGACACCACCTCCCCCATAGACACCCCCCTCAACGCCCCCCCACTGGACCCCCCTGGACACCCCTTACCCTTGGACACCCCCTAGAACACCCCCCCCCCCCCCCCCGGACACCCCCATGCATGCATATACGGGAAAACATTCATATTAAGAAAAGGTAAGAAGAAAAAGAAAAAAGGAAAAGTGTAGACTGAGAGAATGTATAAAATATTTTTTCTAAAAAATTATAAAGGTACAAGATTCAAAAGTGCATACTTGGGGATCAACTATCCGACCATGATACAGAGTAATGTCCAAAAGATCAAATATTTCACACTCAAGAGTAAACATGAAATCATAAATTCTACAAGCATGGTGTATGCCAAGTCAATTTGATTAAAAACACAACAAATTGTTACTAATGTCTTGCAAAAAATGGTATAAAATAACCATTGCCTCCGGAATTTTATATTCACATAAATACCGGTTGCAAGTCCTGGAAGAAAATCAATTGCATTGGCTTTGTTTTGTTGTTGTTTCTCTGCATAGCATGCATCCCTATCCTATATACCAATACATGTCATCAAAATCAACAAATGATCAAAAAGTAAAATCCATCAGGAAGCCAAAAATAGGAATCCAAATTATCTTTTGAGCACTTTCACCTGCATATATTCACACCCCCCTCTTGGACAACCCCACTCCCCCTGAACCCCCACACCCCCCACACCCTACCCCCTCCATGAACACTCCCGGACTTCCCCCCTCTATGCCTCGTGCATACTCCTGGAAAACCCCCCTCCCTACCACCTAAACACTCCTGAACAGCCCCCCTACCCCTACACCCCCACACACCATGCCCCCCTCCCCCCTGCACCCCCACACCCCCTGCACACTGCCCCCCAACCTCCTTCACCCCCTATCCCCCCTTCACCTACATATATTCAAAGCCCCCCCCCCCCCCCCGCACACACACACACCCCCACTGCCCCCCTCCCTGCACCTTTCCCCCTCCCTGCACACTTTTTTACTACCCCCTCCCTACCCTCTACACACTTCTGGACAGCCCCCCACCTAGCCACATGCACACTCCTGGAAAACCCCCCTCCCCTACACCCCCACAACCCCTGCCCACCCCCACCCCCACCCCCACCCCCCCCCCCCCCCCCATCCACCCCCCACCCACCCCCACCCACCCCCCCACCCCCACCCCCACAACCCCTGCACACTACCTCGTAGCCCCCATCCCCCTTCACCCCCCTTCCCCCTTTCACCTGCATATATTAACACCCCCCCCCCCAACCCCCTCCCTTCTCCCTGCACACTACCCCACCCCAGCACCCCCCCCCCTATCAGACACCCCCCCCCCCTTCTGGAAATCCCCCCTCACCCTACACCCCCCCCCTATGCACACCCATGCCCTTTTCCCCAGCACCACCTCCCCCCACCTATCCTCTTCCCCAGCACCAGCCCCCCTATATATTTGTAACCCCCCCCCCACCCTCACCCTGTACACCCCCACTACCCCCTTCCCACAGGACACCCCCTCACCCCCCTCCCCTACACTCTTCCCCAGCTCCCCCCCCCCTCCTCCCCTACACACACCCCTACACTCTTCCCCACCCCCACCCCTCCACCCTCCCCTTCACACCCCCCTTCCCTCTTCCCCAAAACCCCCCTGATTACTTGTAAAAAAAACCCCACTACCCCCTTCCCCATACACACCCCCCATTTCCCCCTTCCCACTGCACACCTCTCTCCCCCTCACCCTGCACCCCACCCCCCCTCCCTGCCCCCTACACACTCCCCCCCCCCATACCCCCCTACACAGACATCTTCCCTCTTCCCCAGCACCACCCCATGTCCTCTTCCCCAGCACCACCCTCCCCCCTAAATACTTGTAACCCCCCCCCTAAAGAAGGGGGTGGAATTCAATATATATATGAGGCCTTCAATAAAGATGCACAATATTTCAAGCATGGAATATTTCTTCTGTGTGATCATGCCTTGATCTACATTGAATGAGCACATAAATGGCCATTTGACATCGCATTGGGTGTGAAAAGGTCTTGTGTGTGATTGAATTTCTTACACACAGAATGAACTAATTGAGTACACCTCACTTGGAAATTTTTATAGATGGGGTGGAAGATGTCAATTTGAAATCTAATTGGGTATGAAAATACCTTGAGTATGCATTTTTATCTTGCGCGTACACCTTAAAAAAATTTTACACATTACTTTGATTATTTTGGATTCCCCATTCAATCGAATGATGCCCTCAGTTTACCCAAAGATGTCCATTTCTGTCTCTATGTGGAATTTGGTGCCAAAAAAATCCCCCCTTAGAATTTTAGCTGAAAGGTGACAATAAAGTTAGGTTCTAATGAAAACACCGAAGATAATGGTTGATTCCCACAGGTGCATGCAAAAAACAGCAGTGGACGTGTAAGGCCCCTTTCGCATGTGCAGAAGGACAAGTCCATGCTTATACATACATAGGGATCCCTATGTATGGAACCTTGACTTTCTGCATGATAGGAAAAATAATTTCATGTGAGTAATTATGAACTTTATGCATGAATAAATGATCTTTAGATGCTTCTTCATACAGCTATTGATTTTTTTTATGATTTTAACTTTGTGAGAATTTTTCTATTTTCTACGAGTGCCAGCTAATCTTGGATTAAAAATCAACTTTTTCACACCAAAACCTTAGTATTTTTTGCATCATAATTTGGATTTCTAGGATCAATCAACATGTTTGGTCAATATAATGCTCCTGAGATCTAAGCCACCATTGCCTTGAAAATAGAAGAGATGAGAGAGAACCCTCATATACTTTATGCTAGGAGGTTCATATCAGACACTCAAATGCTTCTGGGCATGGTGACATAGTTACATAAGGATTATATTCTAACTGAAAACCTACCATTGTGGAACTTCAATCTTTTAGATGATGTTTCCATCCCATATTTTAGATTCAATTCACTATGGTCATGGTTCATGTGTGAAAACAGCCTCTAGTGATACAACATCAATGGTCATGTCCATGCCACCAGAGATCATCGGGATATGACAGTCAATGTTTTGAATGCAAGGAATAAGATGGTCATATGAGATGAGATGGAGGAGTATGAGTCCCCTATCCACTATGCCAGTACCTTCCAAAGTAGCATGAGGAATGATAGCATTGGGTTGGAAGAAGGATTGGGATCTGAGGTCTAGGGGAAACTTCACAATTGATTTGGAATTGTCATACTGGGTATGCTACACATGCAAGTACTTTGGATCATAACAGCACAAAATTGGGATATATGAAGAAATATGGACATCAAAGTTCTATATCTACCATCAATAGGAGCTGGTGATGGAGATCCTCAACCAATGATCTCCATACATGAACAAGTTCCACCTTCACTAGGGGGAGGTCGACATCATCCTATGGAAAATCCACTGCATCTGAGGCATCTTGTTGGAGAGATTTCAGTATGATGAGTTTCTTCTGATAGATAATACCTAGATAGATGGAAATTGGACCCCAATCCTAGAAAAAAATCTCTTGTAAGTGGTAAAAGAGATTTTTAATATCAAATTCATCCAAAATAACATCATGTTTTAGGCATAGTTTGAACTGTTCCTTAAGAAGAAACTAAAGGTGAGAATGTTAGGTCAAGGGAAGTTGTGTCTAGTCACATTGAAAATGGAAAATGAGGGATCATATTGGGTAATCCTAGAGTTAGTATATTATCAGACATGAGGGTACCACATGGTCAGGTTTTAGGACCTGTTGATTTACTACGCCACCTTCCTCACCACTTTCCTGAGTGGGTGGTTGTTTCTAGTGAGAGACACAAGGATGAGGATACACCTGGGACCTTGGTGATGGTTGGGATCCTAGAAGAATGAAACAGGGTTAACCTATTAAATCCTATGTTGGAGAGGCTCTATAGCATCCCGGGACATGTCTCAAGGGGAAGCATGCCCAAGAGAATCTGTAGGTCGTTCTAGTTTTGACATGGCTGGATTGTAGCACACCTTGGCGGGTATGAATTCCTGAATGCCATATACCCTCCAATATCCAGTCTATAAACATACATAATAAACATTGTTGGGGTTCAGCCCCTAACTCTTCCTAAAGATGGGGTTATACTCTGTATTGTAAACTACATGAATTTTATCTTCCATCCCTTCTACACTCTATTCGACCCGATAGTGGACAACCTACAAGGTTTTTGGAAGAATAGATATTACTTATAGAGTTTCAAGGGTGGGGTTTTGGTGGCCCTAATTAATGGAAAGGTTCTATATGAGACATACATGTTATCTCATTTCACCAGGAAATTCAGATTCCTTCAACAGGTGGTGATGAATGTGTACATGGAAGTTGTTGAAGAATGATACCCTTGTATCCTCCACCAATTATGGTGTATGCTGACAAATGTAGGCTTTTGAGAAACTATCATGTTACTACCTATGGACTTTGTTTCCTTATTATTAACAAAATATTCTAAAAACTTGGTGGAGGCATGTCTGGAGGCAATTTTTCGAAAACATATTTGGGTGATTGAACCAGCAGGTGTGGAGGTAGAGCAGCGGGAATATGGATGGGATACCACCCAAGAGAAAAGCCAGGCGCTTGGGGGATTACCCAAACCCACTAACTAAAGCTTGTCTTCAACAAGAGAATCTTGAAATAGGGTGAGGGGATCCCACTATAGAGGGTGAATATTTTCCAATGAATACAGAATAGCACATCTCGGGTCGTTCACCCGAGGCTGAGGTGGCTAGTGGTAGGCTAGATGAAGATGTTTGGGTGGAAACCTTAGAGCCCCAATCCCTCCCTATCATCAATGGGGGGGCCACCCCTAGAATTTCCATGGAATAACCAACTATTAGTGAGGTGGCATGCCCAAGGCAGATCATCATCCAAATTCCTCCTCCTCAAGGTAAGAGTATTTCTTGAATTATCTGGCTATGATCTTGTTTCCAAGGAGATTTAGCATCAATGTTTCTATACCATGTATCTCCTGCCCAATCAATGCAAGGATAACTAGTACCAGTCATAAAAATACATAGTGCGGAAGGGTATCCTATGGTGTAAGTCATTATGGTAGATCGGGATCTTGACCCGACAGTACTCAACTCCTATAAGTCTATGATTTCACAAAAACACACCTACTATTTTCTTATCAGATTGACTGAGGTGATTTTTTCTAGTTCTTGGAAGATAGTAAGCCTAGTGAGCACATGGGGTTAGGGAATCTATAGGAACCCTTCGGATGGTAACTCCCATTCACAAGGAAGGTGAGCATCTTTTGAATCTCCTTTCGTCACAGAGACTAAAGATTGGAAAAGGGGAATATATTAGCTCAAAGTGATTCAACCTTTAGACAAATATCAAAAATTGATGAAGGAATGAATAAAAAGAACATTGCACAAGGGTCACGCAAGTTCTAGCATAGTCGCACAAGTACGCTTGTGCACCGCATTTTTTATCACGCAAGTCACTTGCTCTCCCTAAGTGATAACCGCCCGAGGTCTTCTCCAGCCGATAAATAGCCCTGGTGGGCCCCCCATTTCGAGTGGAATTTTTATAGAATTCATATACAAAGCTCTGAACACCCAAGTATCTTCTTCAAGTCTTCCAAACACTTATAAGGTAATTCTTTACCTAGAATGGAAGGTCTATACAAGATGAATAAGGTCTAAGTGTTAGAAATCACTAACACGTGCGCGCCTACAGTGGTTTACCCTTAAGGGAAATAAACATACTTGTCTGCCTCCTTATCTATTCATTAAAACTTGTGTGCCCCTATTCTGGAAGTACCTCAGGATAATTCTAATGGCTTTGGTCAAGGATCGCCCAAGTATTACCCTAAGGTCTAAAAATCACGCAAGTACCCATGTGCCACGCAGGTATACCTGCGCGACCAGAACTTGCATGCCCACGCAGTACCTACGCGCCTACCAGGACTTGCGCGCCCTTCTATTTTTTTGGGTGCCGTTATTGCCCATTTAACGTCTCTTATACCATTCCACCTCTCCTATTCAAGATTCAGTCTTCAAGACACTCTTCAAATCCATTTATGGCATCTTTTCTTGATTGAATTCCTTATCCTAAAGGAATTACGTGAAACATCTCTCAAAACCTAGTGATTTACACATCTTTATTTCACTAAAATTAGAGATTTCATTCATTCAACCTCATCCATTAAGATGAGAGAACCCTATTATTGGGCATCCTCCTTAGGAGTAAGCCCCAAGTCCTCATTAATCTGGGGCTCCTTTTCAGGAGTAAGACCTAGTCATAATTTTCATTACTATGGGCCTTCTTTTCAAAAGTAATCCACAGTTACAAATCCTATTAATTGGGAATCCTCTTTAAGAGTAAACCCCAACCATAATTCCTTTAACCTGGTCTCCCTTTTCAGGAATAAACACCAGTCTTAAAGTTCCCAAATATGGTCATCCTCCTTAGGAGTAATCCCCAAGTCCCTTAATTTTTCAAAACCCTTAACCTGAGCATTCTTCTCAGGAGTAAGCCCCAGTTTTAATTTCTCTTAACCAGTCTTAATTTCCTTTTGATCTGGGCTTCCTTCTCTGGAATAAAACCCAATGATAAGTCCCCTTCTAACTTGGGAATCTTCCTTAGGAGTAAGCCCCAAGATTAGAGTATCCAAATCTCCATGAAACACATATACCTTTATAGACCCTATTCTTGGATTTCTTCCCTGAAGTAAATCTTAATCCTCATCTATCTGGGTGGTCATACACACATAATCCCCACATCATTGCATATTTTGTGACACAATTGTCTGGTTTCACCAATACCTCTTGTTTCTCACACCGAGCATGACTCACGTGAGCTTAGAGTGTAAAAGTAATCATGACATCTTTCTTTGAGCCATCAATCATGAATAAACATCATACTCCCTTACTCGAACTATGTGGGTTCTAATTCCTTTTCCAAAACAAAGGATACATAGGTAGCCCATCTGCAGGTACGATCCCAACTCTGAAATAATCCATGTCCTTCTGAATTACAATAAACTTCAAGTGCCTCACTGAGTGGCTTTAAAACCAGTATGGTCATCATAATGACCAAGAGACTTTTATGTATTGAAGGATACCATTAGATAAGAATCTATAAACAAATACAGATGATTCTCTGTTGATGAAGAACCTCGAATACATATAAAATATTCTCTAAATTTCCTACATATCAATCATTGATTGTCAAATCTAAAGGAAAGCTAATTTTATACTGGGTAATGTAATAAGGATTCATGAACATAACTTAAATCTATAAAGAGAGTCCCAGAGTAGACAATAATTCCCCTCAAAAAGGTTTGATGAGTCTGACCTCCCATCTCTCGACCAATGCAAATTCCTAAGCCTCATCAGTCCACAACTAATGAGCACCTACCTTTGGAAAGTAGGTTCAAATAGATATGGAATCATTGGATGTTTCTGGTTCTACGAACAAACCTGTTAGAAACCACTTGTAATGTTTTAATATTAAATCAATGAGATAATCCCCAATTCCATAGGGAACAAAAAATGGTGAACCCGACGTGAATCTTTAACCAAGTTAAAATGATGTTTTACTAATTTATTAGGCCCCTATTTAAAACTCAATGAGTGGGCCAAAATACAATCATTGACATATGTGCTCATCCAAAAGATGTAGTGGCTGAATTTATCTTGATTACATATATTATATAAAACATGCACTCTTTTCCAAGATTTTCTGAATTCTATGAAATGGTTACTCTCAAGTTCACACCTGTGAATACCGCTTCTGCGAATGCCACTGCTGCTACTCCAGCTGGATCGTCGTCTGCTCTGAGGATGACATCACCTACTCAGCATCTTCAATGATGGGTATCAAATGTGATGGTTAAGGAGTACCATCAAAATGGTACTATTCCAACTCTGGAGGCTGCTCGATGAGACCTCCAAGTGAACAATTCACCCTGGTCGTCCGGAGAGCGACGACCAGTGATCAAGAAGCAGGCGGTTCTAACCACCGTCTCCAACCGTTTCGGGTCATTATCCCCGGAACACAATCACCATTCACTCCCATATTATGAGGAGGTGAATGAGAAGGTCCCTCAGGGCCTTAATTCAAGGAGACAGGAGTCCTTCCCGAGAGCTCCCATTAAAAATTGTTGCCAGACTTGTGCGGCAGTGCGCCCTCAACATGATGAGGGTACCGACTCCAGGTGTTCGACTCAGGTTCCTCGAACCCGAGCAGGTAAGACGAATCGCCAGAGGCGAAATCCGATTAACAGTGAGCAGGTTCTCATCTCTGACATCTCCGGATAAGTCCACCAACCTAACTTGGCAGCAAGCAACAAGCGGGCACACACACCTTCCCATTTTAATTCCACTGTCCAGCTGACTCGTCTGGCAGCATCATTTCAATCCTGCCAGGCAATTCCGGTGGAGTACTATAGGCAGAAACATATACCTGTTTATACATCATCAGCTAGTCAGCAGGCTCGTCTGACTACATATGATGGAGCTCATCAACCACTTTCGGCTAAGTGAAATCAGCAGGCACATACACCTGCTAGTATTGATCAAACCTACCAATAGTCTCTCTTGGTAGCACACAGAGAAGTCAGTTGGAAAGCTCCGGCGGCAAACAGGAGGAAGAATCAACTTTCTACCCCAAAACTTGATTACTGTCAGGAATCAATGACAGGAAAATGAGGACAAGATTAGGAACATACACCTACTCCAAGCACGGAATGGACATATATCTTCATGCTGGAAACTGAAGTCCCCAAGCACATTCTGTCAATGGTGAAAGAGCATAAGAAAATTCTTGCTCATATCCTGGATTCCTGTCAGGATATTATAACAGCTTCAGCAGCATCTCAGGGAAAGATACACAAATATGTCCCTAGCAGTGGAGTGACACATCAACAGATCATTCTGGAGAAGATACACACCTCTGTTCCAGTCCAAGAGGGTTGTAGGGTGTACTCCCCCATATCATACGGACAACCAATTCAGGAACATACAACTGATTTGAGTGGGGATCGTCATCCTCACCTGGCCATATCTTCTGATCAGGCACATAGACTTTCTTAGAGTAACCACTTTCATCAACAAGTGGTTTCCAAGGTGAGTAAGAAGGCGTCTAAAAAGAAGACCCACCCAGCACATTCAAGAAATCAAGACCCAATCTGTAACAAGGCCTTTCTTGATTCTAGAGTTATATAAGCCCTCAGACAATTATCTGTTGGGATCCAAGATTCTTCTCCCTCATTTCCCAAAAGTGGGAATATTAATTTCCAAGGTCTTCAACAGACACTTCCTCATAAAGGCTTGCTTCATGACAGTTCGGTCGATCTTGAAGTTTCATCTTCAAATGAGAGATACAATAACCCTCGGTGTGGCCAGAAGACCAAGGAGCAAGAGATCTTATCTTTTGTTGTAACCCACCATGGTGGTCCTCCACATGATGATGAATTTCGCTGTGAAAGTCCTCTCTGCAGTAGTGATGCACATTTCCCAGAAAATTCTCTAGTGGACAATGTATTGTTGAGAAATCCCTCTTATCTTGAGGCACTTGAAAATGCGAAACTAGTCATGTCTGATGCTTCATCACTGCCAGGTGAAATACTTTCTCAATCGGAAGATAGCCCAGGTTGTAAGTCATTCTCCAAACCACCCATAAGTCATGCATCTTCTAGTTTGATCAGTGATTTCTCTACCAATCTTGAGGAATCCAATGAAGCAACAAGGAAGCACCAGCTCTGGTCAAATCAGGTAGAAGAATCTTCATTGAATGATAAAGAGGAAATGTTGAACATG
This sequence comes from Viscum album, assembly GCA_963277665.1. NCBI lineage: Eukaryota > Viridiplantae > Streptophyta > Magnoliopsida > Santalales > Viscaceae > Viscum > Viscum album. The sequence goes on from OY728150.1 coordinate 1,755,689,255, forward strand.
AGAAAACAACTGGCGAAAGGTGAAGTGCCAGTAATGCTTTGTCCTCTGGCTGACTCTCAATATGACATTCTAGAGATGTTGAAAGAAGGAGGAATTCATGATATTCATCTTAACATATGGAAAACACTTTTTCAGTTGAAAAAGAAAGTATTATCTTATGATGAATATGAAAATCATGTTAAGATAATAGAAGAGTTCCAACGTCAGATTGATTTGGCATCTCTATTAGTCTCTCGATATCCAAAGGCTAAAAAGCAGGAGAGAGCCCTTCACCGTTTATGCCTTGGCGCACTAAGAAGATTGTGCCAGTTAATTGCCAATTCCCCATCTGGTATTCGTGTCATAGGATGGGTTGTTCATGGAGCACTACATTTCACTTTGCTCTCCAGTCAGCAAAGCCCGCCGAAAATGGTCTCACGCAATGTTATTGCCTATGGCCGGCCACAGTCAATGGGTTTTGTTTGTAATCAAAAGCTTTCCTAAGAACAGACCTCAACTAGTTCTTCTCAAAATCAAGAATATAGAGAACAAGTTGTTGAATTACTCCCACATCAAGAAAACAAGAATATTGAACATGCCTCTCATATAGATCAAGAACATCATCGAGTGAGAGAAGTGTCAGAAATCATCCAACAGTCTTTCAAGCCGGGTGATAAAAGTGGATGTCGATTGATGCATCCAGCTAATTTCTGAACTAAGGTCCACACGATCAGGAGAGCTTTTAAGAAAGTCTCAGACATAGCATGTCAAGATCCACCCCAGCTCGCCAGACTGGGGACTCTTTTAACCCAACCATCAGAATCAACAAATAGGATTCGAGGAGTTGAGCAAAGACAGTGGAACAGGCCCAGTCCACCGGGCTGGGGACTTTTTCAAATCATCAACCCCATCCTCAGAGAAATTCGGTCTTTTCTCGATTGGGGAAGAAGCCCCAAGAGGAACTAAGAGCCAAAGTATCAAGAGATTCTCTCCAAATTATGGTTCGCCAAGAAGTTTCTGAGGGATCAAACCAACAAAAGGCAATGTCTCATCAGGGGCATGGCAGAAGACAACATCACAGAAATGATGATGGAAGTGATGCAATGCATTATTCATCAATTAATGTCATCAATTTCGTTGTTGCTGATCCACCAGATGAGGCTCACTTGGAGGGATAAGATGAAGAGGATCATGTTCAAGAAGTTGTATGCACAGACACAAATAAAGAAGGTGTGCGTACATGAAATCAAAGGTTTACCCAAAATCTGGGTGTTCCTTCAAATAACCCACTTCCCCCTCCCAGAAAGGGATCAAACAAGGGGAAGTTAAAGAATCAGGTTACATATCCTTCCTATGTAGAAGGCCAATCGCTCTCACTAGAGAAAATATTTGTGCAACAAGAAGAAGAAATGAAGGAATTTAGGAGGATGAATGCAGAACTACTTCAGGGTAGTCTTCCTTCTAAACGTGCCGGAGTCAGTCAGCCAAGGGAGGTTGTTACATCTACTGAGATGGATCAAGAATATACTCCTTTATTAGTACACCCTCATAGGTCTAATCCTACGGGTCAAGTTCAACAACAATTGGTAGTGTTTCCATCAGTTGTAGTACTAGCTGACATACCTGTCTAAGCTCCAGTCAGTGCACCTGTTCAGATTCAAGCTCAACCAGATGCTTCACAAAAGTTAATAACTATTATTGAGTCATTAACAGCTCAGTTGGAAGCTATATAGGGAAAGAGTGTGCAGGTTCAACAATAAAATAGAGCTTACCCTGAATGGGTTGATGCAATCCCTCCCCCATCAAGTTTTGGGAACCCTGTATTCCCTATTTTCAATGTATCAGGCGATCCTGAACAGCATTTGACGCATTACGTGTCTTCTTGCGATCCTATGATGGGAACTCTAGAACAGCAAGAAGCGGTGAAACTTACATGCTTAATGTGGACCTTGCAAGGACCAGCCTTTTTCTGGTATACAAGCTTGAAATCTCTGTCAATTACCAGATGGGAAGATCTTCGTCAACAATTTCTTTTTCAATTAAACTCAACTTTGCCAAAGACAATAGTTTTTGATCTTACAAACTGTAAGAAAAGGGATAATGAAAGGGACTCAGATTTCATTGCTCGCTAGAAGGGATTAACATATTCCCTAATCTAAGCACTCCCTCAGGAATAATTGTTTCCAATCTGTGTGGAAAATTTGCGTGATGAGTTGCGCACACCACTGATCCCTGTGAAATACACAGGAGGGTTTTGAGACCTTACTTCAATCGCTCAGCAGATTGAATATTCCCTTATAAATACTAAGGATAAAGCTCGTGTAATTCCATTAGCTCCAGGAAGGAGAATGGGTAAAGTATATACTACTACATTTATGCTTAAACAAGCACCTGTACCTGCTTCTACCTCAAAACCTTCATCTTCTTGAAGGGCTACACCTCCTGAGCGTCAACAAAAGAGGTCGTTTCTTCAAGACGATCAAAGAGATCAAATATGGAAACAGTTTTATGAGTTGAAGATTAAAGTTTATTCTTTCCGAAATGAACAAGTTCCTGGTTACTTCATTTCTCCCCGGGAGAATAATTTGGTTCAGCTGCCGAGGCCCAAGAGGCCATACAAGGAAGGAGATGAAGACCGTCCCAATTATTTCCCATTTCATCAGATGTTGGGGCATCCAATTTAGGATTTTTTTTCTTCAAAGACCTTCTGAAAAATATGGTCGACTCGGGACAAGTCAAACTAAAAGGCTCTTTAGCCTAGGTAGCATGTGTTACTACTACAGTTCCAGAAGAAGAAGGTGAATGGCAAGAAGTTAAAAGCAAAAATGCGCAGAAATATGATTATTGGATGGTCAGGAAAATGATCAACCAAAATCATTCCATTTTGCAAACGCAATTGAAGAAACCAATTGTGTCTTCTGCTATGGATGCCACAACAAAATCCTCTTCATAGGGAAAATCCTCAAAAGGGAGGCATAATTCCAAGAAAGAGGAACAATCAGAAGAAGATAAGTATGTGTCAAAGCCTAAGCTGTCTTTGACTCTGGAAGATTTCATGCCATCTACTTCAAAGTCATGGGCACCGCCCCTCCAAACGGAACAACCTAAATTGTCTAGTCAGACAGAGTCTTCATCTGATGAAGAGTTAATCTTTGGTTCTGTTAATATGATTCACTTAACAGATCCTTATGCTAGTCGCGGTTTTGATTTTGATGAGCCCGAATTCCCTATATCAAATAGAGGAATCATAGGGAGTTCCAGGGGTCTGAGATACATAGGAAGACGTGGATATCCCAGAAGCCACTATTCTAATTCTACCCCTGCTAGAACTGTATACACAGCAGAAACTCGTGGCAGAGCCCTTCAGCGAGTTCAACAAGAATAAGCAAGTTCTTCCACCAATAACAGATTCAGTCCTGGCATAGTTATTCTGGAGGATTGGTTGGAGGTTCCACCTTCATCCTCTCAGTAGGTAAATAGACCTAATTGGTCTGATATTCCAAGGCCAAGAATATTTCCAACTCCTATCCCGATACAAGATGCATCAACTTCCAAAACATCAACTTCCAAGTCACCTGCTAAACCACATGTTCATGTTGGGAAACGCAAACCTTTGGATCAAAAGTATGATGTATTGAAACACCTGGACCAAGTACCGACCAAGTTATAAATTCTGGATGCCTTGAATTTCTCAAAGGATCTTCGGGAAGCACTCATTGAGGCTTTGTCAAGTCCTAAGGATTTTGAAACTGAAATTGATGCAGCAGAAGTCTATCACATAGAGAATAATCTTGCAGAATGCCATGCAGTAATATCTTTTATTGATGAAGATGAAGATGATGTCATGCATGGACATATTAGAACTTTGTACTTATCTGGAAAGGTCAATGGTGTAGATGTCCGAAGATCATTCATTGATAATGGTTCAGGAGTCAACCTCATGCCCATTCATACACTTTGTCGATTGGGCCTCACGGAATCTAATTTATCTCCTTCTACCATGATTTTACAAGGATATGATAAAAATGAACAAGAACCACCAGGAGATGTTATACTCATAACTCAGTTTAGAGATCTTGTATCCAATTCAGATTTCATGGTTGTTGATCAAGACTCAACCTTCAACATCTTGCTTGGAAGACCCTGGCTACATCAACATGCGGCTATCCCTTCATCATACCATCAATGTCTCAAATATTGTTTCGATGGTCAATTTGGGACATTGTATGGTGATAAGGCCTCGTTCAAGACATGTGAGACTCAATACATTGAGGCGAAATTATATCACATGAAGGGAAAGGATAAATCCATAACCAGGGAGATTACCAAAGCCAATTCTCTATATGGTTTGGAAAAGATTCCAGTAAATCCATTTGCCCATGTGAGTACAGATTATGTGTTTCCTATCAGTCAAATTGACAGGATATACCCAAATCAAAATACTCTTATGGAAAAATGCATAATGTCAATTAAAAAAATTGAGCCAGACAGCATGGGAGAAATTGGTGACCTTCCAGGCAATGATGAAAGCTCAAGTGGAGATGTATTCATTTCATCTTCTAAAATCCAACAAGTCTATACTTCGCCAACCAGGCCAAAAGAAGTGATAGCGACGTCAGAGGTGAAAAATGATTTCGATTCTCAATCCATCATCTCCTCTTTATTACCCAAGGAAGACCCTTCATCGTCAATTGGGTCGAAAATGAAAGCCTCTTCTTTAAGATGTTCAAGTTTTAACATCACTTATGATCATGGAAATTTTGCTTCATCATCTACTATGCAAGTAGAAATGGAAGAAATAACACATGTTGAAAAAGAATAGGAAGATCTTAGGGATGCTCCTTCATCATTTGAAGAGGGTATCTCTACCACCCTGGATGAACTCAGAGAAATAAATCTGGGTACAAAATAAGATCCACACCCCAGTTTAATCAGTGTGGCCATGACTCTTAAAGATCAAGAGATGTATATTTCATTTCTAAAGAAAAATAGAGATATATTTTCTTGGAACTATACAGAGATGCCAGGGCATGATCCCGATGTTTCCACTCATCATTTGGGTTTACCAGAAGAACATCGAGGATTTAAGGAAGTCGCGAGAAGAACACACCCAACTTAAGCTTCCAAAATTAAAGCTGAATTGGATAATCTTATCAAAGCTAACTTTGTCAGAGAAGTTCAATATCCCAAGTGGTTGGCTAATATTTTCCCTGTGAAGAAGAAGAACAGACAAATTAGAGTTTGCATTGATTTCAGAGATCTTAATCGGCATTGTCCTAAGGATGATTTTCCAGTTCCGATTACAGAACTTTTAATCGATGGAACAGCTGTCTATGAAGCACTTTCCTTCATGGATGGATATTCCAGATATAATCAAATCCAAATGGCTCTCGATTATGAAGAATCCACAGCCCTTAGGGCCCCTCAGGGTGTGTTTTGATATCGGGCAATGCCCTTTGGCTTAAAAAATGCAGGCGCAACATATCAACGTGAAATGCATCGCATATTTAAGCCCTTTTTAGGGAAGTTTGATGACTGTTATGTGGATGATTTGGTGGTCAAATCCAAACAACGTTATAATCACTTGGATGATTTGGAAGTCATATTCCGCAAACTTAGACAACATAATTTGAAGATGAACCCCTTAAAATGTGCTTTTGGGGTAACCACAGGAAAATTTATTGGCTTTGTTGTACGCCATCGTGGTATTGAATTCGATACTGAGAAGACCAAGTCAATCCTTGGTATGTCACCTCCTCGAAATTTGAAATAATTAAGAGGACTTTAAGGACACTTAGCCTATATTCGGCGTTTCATCGCCAATTTGGTAGGAAAAAGTTTACCCTTCACCAAATTGATGAAGAAGAAAGTCACTTACCAGTGGACTGAAGAATGTCAAGAAGCATTCGATATTCTCAAGAAATACCTCTTGAGCACACCGGTACTTATGCCACCTGTTGAAGTAAGGCCACTTATCCTTTATGTGATAGCCTTAGAGCGATCATTTGGTGCCTTTCTTGCTCAGAAGAATGATGTTGGGAATGAAAACAGAATCTACTACCTCAGTCGGACTATGCTTGAAGCAGAAACCCGGTATTCAAGTATTGAGAAGTGTTTCCTGGAATTAATCTTTATAGTTCAGAAGTTGAGACACTACCTACAACATCATGAGGTCTAATTGGTATCTCACAATAACCCACTCAAATTCATCCTTAGTCGTCCAATGCTTACAGGACGTCTGGCAAGGTGGGCAGTTATTTTGCAGCAATTCGGCGTTCAGTATGTCTCTCAAAAGGCAATAAAGGGCGAAGATCTGGTTGATTTCCTTGCTGAACACCCTTCAGTGGAAGACACATCTTTAGATATTGAACTCCCTGATGAGGAAGTCTTCTCTATTCAAGAAAGTCCTCAGGCATGGGAAATGTATTTTGATGGTTCTTCCAGAAGTCCAACAGGAAGGAAAATGGAAAATCCTAAATTCAACAAAGTTGGCTTAGGAATTGTGCTCATTTCTCCAGAAAAGGAATTGTTACCTTATTCCTTCTTATTGTGGGACGGTGTTACCAATAATGAAGCAGAATGTCAAGCTCTCATCACAGGATTGGAATTGGTGCTTCAAGCACAAGTGAATCACTTAAAGGTGAAAGGTGATTCATACCTGGTAATCAAACAAGTCAATGGGTATTATGCCATCAGAAAAGAAGAACTAATCCCTTTGTATAATTATGTCAGAGAGTTAATGGAAGAATTCCCTTCAGAACCGAAATTTTCTTATGTCCCAAGATCAAAAAATGCTCAAGATGATGCACTGGCTAATATAGCCACAGCTCTGGCAGATCCAAATAGGGACGAGACAACTATCTGTATTGCCCACCGTCGTGAAATTTCACCTTATGTTCGAATTAGAACAGAGTAAATTAATGAAATTAGTCTCATTACTGAACCGTATGGTCATACTACAGGATGGATGTCACCTATCAGGGAATACCTTCAAAATGGAACACTTCCACCTGATAGATCCAGGAAAGAACAAATCTGGTGACGTGTGGTCAATTTTACTCTTTATGATAGGCCAGATCACCTAGAGAAAATTCTCTACAAACGTGGTTTTGATGGAGTTCTTTTCAGATGCATTGATGGTGAAGAGAAAATGGTTGTCATGAAAGAAGTGCATATAGGAGTCTGTGGTGCCCACCAGTCTGGATATAGACTGTCTGATCAGATTCGAAGGCTTGGGTACTTTTGGCCTTCAATGATACAAGATTGTGTTGATTTCACAAAGAAGTGTCATTCATTCCAAGTACATGCCAATTTCATTCATCAACCTCTAGAGTTGCTTCATACAGCTAAATACTCATGGTCATTTTCCACATGGGGAATGGATGTGGTGGGACCTTACCCTTCATCTACGGCCAAGCAGCTTAAGTATATTCTTACTGCTACTGATTTCTTTTCCAAATGGGCAGAGGCAATACCTCTCAAGGAATTTAGTTCTAAATGCATTGTTAGCTTCATCAAGACTAAAATTATTACCAGATTTGGTGTCCCTCATACCATATTGATGGACAATGGCACCAACTTCTGTTCATCTGAGGTGAAGAAGTTGTATCAAGAATACAACATTAAATCCAATCATTCATCTCGGTATCATGTAGCGGCCAATGGATAGATAGAATCCTTCAACAAGACTCTTTCAAATATACTAAAAAAGATGGTGAATAAAGATAAGAAGTCATGGCCTGATAAACTCTTTCATGCTTTATGGGCTTATCGGACTACCACCCGCACTGCAACGCGGTCAACTCCATATTCACTGGTATATGGAATGGAAGTCGTCTTTCCCATTTAAGTTCAACTACCCTCACCTAGATTAGCCATTTGTGATCAGTCATCTACAGATGAACAATCTCAAAAGAGATTGAATGAATTGGAACGATTAGATGAGAAAAGATTGTGCACTTTGCACTACTTGGAAGTCTATCAGAATCGAATAGCACGAGCTTTCAACAAAAAAAAATTCTTCGTTCATTCACTCAGGAAGAATTCGTATTAGTTCTCAGAAATCCAATGATACAAGGAAAGAAACCTCCCAAGCTTGATCCAAAATGGGAAGGACCTTACTCAATACATAAGGTCTACTCCAATGGAGCTTATTCTTTAATCTCAATAGATGGAGAACTCATCACTACTCCAACCAATGCTATATTTCTGAAGAAATATTTTGTATGAACAAAAAATATAGATGGTCCATGAATACGAACTTAAACTATTTTCATGTCCCTTATATCAAGCATGACGTTAAACTGCACCATCCAGGGTCAATGCATATGACCTTAAACTATTCGTACTTTCATCCAACATGAAGTTAAACTATGTCCCCCTTCATCGTCCTTGCTATATAACGATAAACTATATAGAAGTCCCTTACATCCAGCAAGATGTTAAACTGCATAACCAATGGTCCATGCATACGACCTTAAACTATTGGAACTTACGTCCAACATGACGCTAAACTGTATCATCCCTTTTTCATCCAACATGACGTTAAACTGTGAAAAAATTCCCTAATACGTCCAACATGATGTTAAATAGTGTACTCTTTTGTCCTCACTGCATGACATTAAACTGCACAATCCCCCTTTTGTCCAACGTGACATTAAAACTGCATAGTCCCTTTATATGTCCTACATGACATTAAACTATGCATCGTTAGGGTTGTTTCTACCTCTTGTTTCTCACACTGAGTATGAATCACGTGATCTTAGAGAAAACTTCAACCATAACACTCTCCCTGGGCTACTAACCATGTGTAAGTCCCAACACTATTTTTTAGGTCGTTGTCCCCAAGGACAACTTGATCACTAATTCATTATTTAATTGAACTATGTGGACTTTGATCCTTGCCTTCCAGGATGGGTATGTGTGCAACCTCCCAAGATTCAAGCCCAAAACCAATCTATTCACATCGGTTCACCTCCATCTCATACGATGTTGATTTGTGAAACCACCCCCATAATCAATATCTTTACATTGGTTCACCTTCATCATTGCTATATGATGTTAAACTATACAATAATTTTGTCTTGTATGATAATAAACTATAATATTCTTTGATACCCTCACCTGAGAGAGAATCATTATTTACATTAATTTTCAATCATGTTTCATTTCAAAGACTACGTGCATACATGTCAATTCCCGAACCTTTTATCTTGGGTTAAACCAGCATTGCACTAAGGTCCCCTTTCACCCTTCACATGTACGAACCAAATTTGAACAGAGGGTATTTCTAGAACTACGTGGGCTTGATTCTGATCCTTATGGGATACGTAGGAACGTTTGAGTGTCCCTAGAATCTAGCCCCAAGTCTTTGGGCCTAAACCCAAATTCCACTTTCAGTCCCTTGGCTGAAAAGTCCCCATGAAAACACACACTGTGTATTTCTTAAAATGGTCCGAGATCTATGACCCTAAACTAAGATCTTCTATACTTTTGTCCCACATGACGTTAAACTATAGTTTAAGAACTACGTATGGCTTGATTCCAATCCTTATGGGATACGTAGTGAAGTCCAACATTTCAATTCAAGACCCAACCACAACATGATTATGGTTAGCATTGATCTGTGTATCGCTGCATACATTGGACAATACCCATATTTATGTGTCATAATCCTAACCTTAAATATTTTCATATCTTCATAACCCTTTTCTAAACTTCTAATCACAAAAGGCCTGAAATTCTAAGAGTTCTTTTCATGCAGCACGTTCCCTTAGGTGGCCTTGCATAAACAGTCTACATAACGGACCTATCAGACAAAAGATACTATTTATTTGACTATGCAGCCAATGCCCTTAGGTGGACCTGCATAATTCAACCCCCTAACGGGTTTGTTAAATAGTGGTAACTTCATTCTTGGGAGGAAAACCTCTTTTGTCTTTATTTCTCTTGATAATATGTAGGGATCCGCAAAAAAATTTCCATCCTTAACATATTTGTCCCATATCCTTTTTCATGATCTGAAAGTATTCAAGTCTATGGTTTATATTCTCCTTCCCTACATTTGGGTCAGACCTTCATAGGAGTGATATCCATACAGTTCTTCGATAATCTTGTTTGGAAATATCTTATCCATATTCAAGTACCTCTTTCCATACAGAAAACTCTATACTTTGGAAAATTTTAATCTCCATAAACTTTCACTGGCTTTTTAGCACTAGGAAAGTAAATTTCTGAGAGTTCTTTTGCCTGACTATGCAGAACGTGCCCTTAGGTGGTCATGCATAAGTAGTCTACATAACGGACCTATTAGCCAAAAGATGCTATTTATTTGACTATGCAACCAATTCCCTTAGGTGGCCCTGCATAATTTGACCCCCTAATGGGTTTGTTAAATAATGGTAACTTCATTCTTTGGAACTACTTCTTTTAATGCCTTTTTAGCTCTTTTTCATATCATTCCTCATATTCAAATTTTCTTAAGTTATAGTTTACATATTTTCCCTCATACATGAGTATGGTAATATGTTTTCAGATAAATTTTCAAAGAATTGAGTCAATTCTAATTCATTCGGTCAAAGCTATTTTGACCTTAAACATTAGCCTCTTTATGTCCGACGTGCATGACTTTAAACTGCCCACAAAAGACAAGGTAATTCTGAATAAAAGTCAAGTTCCATCTCACTAAACATACATTTTTTATGATTTAGGTAATATTGAGCAATTAAAAGATTCAAAGTTTTTAGGGTTATTTATAATAATCCTAGTAAAAATCAAACTATGCTTACTAGGCCCATTGGCTTAGGTAAAATTTAAAGCAGGTAGCAGGAAAATACGTGCACAAGTGATTGAAGATGAAAGCATTCTTTCCATTTGATGCACAAGAATTATAAAGACATCCACAGATTGGAGCCTCTTCTCTTTTTCAGGAAATTACAAAAGACTATCAACATAAGCCTTCGATTGATGAACCACATCCCGAGCTTCATCAGCAGATACTTGAATCTCATGCACTCTACCAACTTCACTCTTTTCAGCCTGATGGAATGCCTTCTTGGAAACCGTAGTGGTCTTAATACCATTTGTTTGAGCTCCCTCCAGTGAATTATTGAGTTGGTCAAGTTCCCCAGTAATAGCATCTAACTGTTGCTAAAGCTGCACCTACTGGACGACTTTTTCTTTGATCTTATGCTTCAGCTCCTTCATCTTGGCAGCATAATCAGCCTCATCTTGGGATACTGCAGCCTCAAATTCATTGATATTGACTGACAGATTCACCCTGGTCATATCTTCATGGAACTTTTTCTCCTGCTCCCTTCTTAATATGACTTGCTTCACCGCAGTATGGATCTCTTGGTATACAAAACCGCCAAGTCCTAGCATGATGAACTGGGACGACAATCAGGAAATCTTTGATGACAGCTCTTCAAAAGGTACCTTAGATATGATTTTCCATATGTTGTTCCATGCCTTGCGTCGTGAAAATCTGAGCGCCTTAAGCACCTCTCGGTCTGATTCAACATCATCATCACAGAGGGGTATGTAATATGGGATTAATGCACTTAAGGAAGTGTCATGTTATGATCCTACCCCCATGACCCTGGTTGCTTCACCTTCTAATACTGTTTAGGTGGAGGTTGAGACTTCACCTCTAGTTCTTTCCATTAAAGGTGATAGCCCTGTTTGATCAATTAAAAGTATGGTTAGTTTCATAGAATAATGGAAGTTGGTTGTCTATCTTGAAAACTCTGTCCAATCATTACGTAACAGTAGATTATCAGCTTGAGAAGACTCCTCCCCATCTTTCCTAGTTTCAAAAGGATCTTCAAGATGGGTCTCATGAGGGTTTACTGGGTTTAACTCCACTTGAGCTAATGTTTCTACAATAGTAGGGTTGACATCAATGTCCACACCCTCTTTAGGCATTGGCAGTTCAGCAGATTCTTGGGATGGAAATGCATATTATTTTCAGTCATGATTAGAAGTGTAAATTATAAAAAAAAAAAATTGGACGAAGGATAACACTCACGCCCAAGGTCTTCTAAATCACATTATAACTTAGCATGATTATAAAATTCTTTGAAAGACATGCCATGATTCATCATTTCATCCAATGATATTTCAGAATCCTAGTTAGTCTCACCAGTGGGAGCATTTGATGTTTCCTCTTGGCGACCCTCATTCTACGGCCCCTGACCCTGGACAGCTTCTTCAGGAAGGATGGCAGATTCAGTTTCTGCGGCTGCCAATGATTCTGGTGCAGGTTCTTCTCTACTTGTAGCAGCAGGAGGAGCAGTACTGTGAATAGATGTTGACTCTTTTTTAGAAGCAGCCAAGTCAGCCTGAATTTGTGTTTGTTCCATAGTAGCGTGACACAAGAAACAACAGCGCGACACAAGAAACAGAAGCGTGACTCAAGAAGCAAGAATCGTAGACAAGCGAGAGCCGGGAGTCAACTTGCACGCTGAGAGAAAAAAACAAGCAAGATCCAGGTGCTTTGCGCGAAGTGAGGCCCTCTATTTATAGACAAGGTTGTACCCCTACGTGCCAGACCCTGCGTGCCAGACCCTGCGCGCCCGAAGCTCATTTTCACATCATACCCTGCGTGCCCCAATTTCCTTTTTATTCTCGATTTCCTCAGAGTCAAATCCTCATTTCTTTTGGATCCAACTCTGATGGGGGACTTTTGTTGATTCTCCTTTCGTCACAGAGTCTAAAGATTGGAAAAGGGGAATATCTTAGCTCAAATTGATTCAACCTTTGGACAAATATCAAAAATTGACGAAGGAATGAATAAACAGAATATTGCACAAGGGTCGCGCAAGTTCTACCAGGGTCACGCAAGTACACTTGGGCACCGCATTTTTTATCGCGCAAGTCACTTGAACGCCCTAAGTGATAACCTCCCGGGGTCTTCTCCAGCCTATAAATAGCCCCAGTGGGCCCCCCATTTCGAGAGGAATTTTTCCAGAATTCAGATACAAAGCTCTAAACGCCCAAGTCACTTCTTCAAGTCTTCCAAACACTTCTAAGGTAATTCTTTAACTAGAATGGAAGGTCTGTAAAATATGAATAAGGTCTAAGTGTTATAAATCACTAACACTTGGGCGCCTAAAGTGTTTTACCCTTAAGGGAAATGAACATAATTGCGCGCCTCCTTATCTATTCATTAAAACTTGTGTGCCCCTCTTCTGGAAGTACCTCAGGATAATTCTAAAGGCTTTGGTCAAGGATCACCCAAGTATTACCCTAGGGGCTGAAAATCGTGCAAGTACCCATGTGTCGCGCAGGTATACATGCGCGGCCAGGACTTGCGTGCCCACACAGTACCTGCGCGCCTAATAGGACTTGCGCGCCCTTCTATTTTTTTGGGTTCCCTTATTTTCCATTTAACCCCTCTTATACCATTCCACCTCTCCTATTCAATATTCAGTCTTCAAGACACTCTTCAAATCCATTTATGGCATGTTTTCTTGATTGACTTCCTTATCTGAAAGGAATTCCATGAAACATATCTCAAAAACTAGTGATTTACACATCTTTATTTAACTAAAATTATATATTTCATTCATTAAACCTCATCCTTTAAGATGAGATAACCCTATTACTGGGCATCCTCCTTAGGAGTAAGCCCCAAGTCCTCATTAATCTGGGCCTCCTTTTCAGGAGTAATCCCCAGTCATAATTTTCATTAATATGGGCCTTCTTTTTAGGAGTAAGCGCCAGTGTCAAATCCTATTAATTGGGCATCCTCCTCAAGAGTAAGCCCCAACCATAATTCCTTTAACCTGGTCTCCCTTTTCAGGAATAAACCCCAGTCTTAAAGTTCCCAAATATGGGAATCCTCCTTAGGAGTAAGCCCCAAGTCCCTTAATTTTTTAAAACCCTTAACCTGAGCCTTCTTCTTAGGAGTAAGCCCCAGTTTTAATTTATCTTAACCAGTCTTAATTTCTTTTTGATCTAGGCTTCCTTCTCAGGAGTAAAACCCAATCATAAGTCCCCTCCTAACTTGGGAATCTTCCTTAGGAGTAATCCCCAAGATTAGAGTATCCAAATCTCCATGAAGCACATATAACTTTATGGACCCTGTTCCTGGATTTCTTCCCTGAAGTAAATCTTAATCCTCATCTATCTAGGCAATCATACACACATAAGCCCCACATCATTGCATCTTTCGTGACTCAATTGTCTAGTTTCACCAATACCTCTTGTTTCTCACACTGAGCATGACTCACGTGATATTAGAGTGTAAAAGTAATCATGACACCTTTCTTTGAGCCATCAATCATGAATAAACATCAAACTCCCTTACTCAAACTACATGGGTTCTGATTCCTTTTCCAAAACAAAGGATACATAGGTAGCCCATCTGCGGGTACGATCCCAACTCTAAAATAATCCATGTCCTTGTGAATGAAAATAAACTTCAAGTGCCCCACTGAGTGGCTTTAAAACTAGTATGGTCATCATAATGACCAAGAGACTTTTATGTATTGAAGGATACCATTGGATAAGAATCTCTAAACAAATACAGATAATTATCTATCGATGAAGAACCTCGAATACATATAAAAGATTCTAAAAATTTCCTACATATCAATCATTGATTTTCAGATATAAAGGAAATCTCATTTTATACTGGGTAATGTAATAAGGATTCACGAACATAACTTAAATCTATAAAGAAAGTCCCAGGGTAGAAAATAATTCCCCTCAAAAAGGTGTGATGAGCTCGACCTCCCATACTCTTGACCAATGCAAATTCCTAAGCCTCATCAGTCCACGACTAATGAGCACCTACCTTTGGAAGGTAGGTTCAAATGGATATAGAATCATTGGATGTTTCCGATTCTACAAACAAACCCGTTAGAAACTGCTTGGAATGTTTGAATCTTAAATCAATGAGATCATCCCCAATTCTAGAGGGAACAGCATCTTATTGTGGTTGTGAGTGGTCCCACTAGTGGAGCATAACATAAGGCTGGTGGGGGTGAGGGTAATAAAGAAGAATCATGTGAGGATGTCCATCCCCATTATCTAGATCCTAGACCATCTGAAAGAATGTTGTAGGAAGAACCTAATACTGATCTCCTATATGCTTTCCTAATGTATGATCCTATAGATCCTAAGGAGTTGGAATACTATGACCCTGATGTGGCTGAAGAGAATCGCATCATCTATTGCATAACATTGAGTTGAATTCAATGTTTCATCGACTAGACTTTAGAGTCGCAACTAGTGAGATGGATGGGGTGACTTCACAATTTTCTATGAAATCTTTTTGTCTAAGGGGTGTATTATCAAGGTCTTCACATGATAGTCTGTGACTTCCTCACTAAAAAGATGTGGTATGGTATCCTGCACCTAAAAGTTTCCTGGTTCTAGGAGAAGTCTTGAAACATGTGAAAGATATGGGAAGTAACTCAGGTGATCCATTAACTATAGAAGAAAGTGAGTGAGCATTCTTACTTCATTATAACTCAATAAGAGACCATCAATAGACTGAGGGCTCAACTGGAGGAGGTTGAGATCCAAATGAAGAAGGAAACTTCTCAAATTACTGATCTCTAGGATGAGTGGGGATGAGCACAGACAAGAGTTGATGAGCTTCTCCTAGTGGCTAGTGATGAGAAAGCGGGTCTCAAAAATAGGTAGTGACTCCTAGAGGACACGTGCGAAAGGATATCTGAGTTGAAGTGCTCAATCACCAGAGTCAATCCATGGGGGCTATTTTGTCAAACTCATGATAGAATTTGGTATGCGGATGAACATTTCCATGTTTTGACTTGTTTTTTATTCTTTTGAATCTTCTTGCACGCATTGACACATTATTTTATTGCTTTATATTTTTCACTTCAGTCATATTTGTGAGACAACTGATGACCAGTCCCTAATCTCACATGGGTCAGGCCCGGTGTGAGAAACAAGGGATAACCACATGATTGTTCACTTTGTATGATAGTGTCAGATAGACATTAAACACTCAGTTTCTACTATTGTTGAATAACCACTACGAGTTCTCAAATTGAGAAGAGCTATAGCTGGAGAATATGGCTCTTGGAACAACCAACTTTCTTTTCCCAACATACTCTAGTGCATGAACAGGATAACTACATGGGTGTTAGAATCAATCAAAATAAAGGTTAATAAAGGGTATGAATCAAAATACCCAAAATCCGGAACACTAGGAGAGTGGAATGCCTACATAGGGTAACTAATGACCATGCTTTTCAAGACAACATCCATACCATTATCCTAGAATTAGGAAAAACAAACGAGGGTCGACTATTGACCATGTTCGAAATGTGGAACCTATCTCAGAATATCATCCAAATCCCTCCCTAATGTTAACCCAGGATGGTAGGTGATCCATAGTGGCATGAGACCAGGCCATTAGGGGGTCCCTTCAGATGTGGAATAGGATGAGGGTCTAAATAGGGGCACATGAAGTGTTGGAATGGATTAATGAAATGTTTGGATAGGTTCTAACACTCTTGAAATTACACCACCGTGGATTTGAGTGTACTAGTGTAAGCAGGCCAGTCTAGAAAAAGATCAAACCTATATTATAAGGGAAGAATCATATCATATTTCAAGCAATAGAAGAAGATGCAAACAATATGGAAAATGACCAGCACCATGAGAAAGGATCTCTCAGGAGAGGTCTTGGGATGTCTTACTATTTTACGTCATCTAAATGAGGGCGATAGGCACACGGTTTAATGTCAATAGTGAGGAAGATGCATGGTATAGTTTAACATCATGTGATCAGGATGCATCCCTCATTTTAACATAATGTGACCAGGACATTGTACATAGTTTAAGGTCATACTGTCTGGACCCTAGTTGATAGTTTAATGTCATGTTGTATTGACTATGGAAATTTCTATTCCCAATATATTTGTGCGGAATGAATCAAATAAACCTGACATTAATGATCCAAAGGATTCTTTCATACCACACAAGTATTGGGAAGTAGACAAGTAGTAGGTTTCCCAAAACAAGCATATGTGATGTATAAATATGAAAAAACCAACGTAAATGAGGCCCTAAGAGGTGTGGGCCAATCCCACTTTCCTAGTGAGGCTCTTAGTTTGTGTTCATTGATTTTGGACCATAAGGGATCTTATTTTAAGGTCATAGAGTTTAGACCATAATGGATATTAGTTTAGGGTCATATAGTTTGGACTATAAGGTTCATGTATGGATCAATCCATCGACACACTCCCTACCAAGATTCCTAATCCCACGTTATCCATGCTCATTGTGGGAAATAAGGAATGGTACAGGGGGTCTATCCAATAGGTGGGATTTCATATTAGGGTTGGTACCAAGGGTGGAATTCCACCACAATACAAGAGAGTGGAAATAAGGTAATTTGAGACTTTCAAGGTCTAAATCAAGGGAGAGACTAGTTATTAAAAATTGGTTGTTGACTGTGTTTGAAACAGAGGGACCATAATTACTCCAGTTAAGAATGGGGAAAGTTATTGTAGGATTAACAGCTGTCCAAGTTAAAAACACAGGACCCATTGTTTTCTACCAAAGATTCATTAGCGAATTTTCACGACACCATAGGTGAGCCAAAAATGGCATTACACTGTCACTGTTAGGGGGTCCATCTGGATTTGGAAGATGATGGAAACCCAAACCAAGAAAGACTCGATGTATGTAATTTGGAATGATAATATCATAGAGTGGGACTAAAAACATGGGCTCTAAAAAAATTTTAAATTAATATTTCATAGATTTTTAAGCTCTTTGTTTTAGGTCATAGAACTCAGACCATGGTTGCATACAGTTTAATGTCATTATGCTTAGACTATGGAAATTTGTTTAATGTCGGGTTTCTTGGAATATAGGGGAAAAATTCACTTCAAGTGAATAAATATGGAATAAAAGGGATAAAACCTTATGTTAATGAATCTAAAAGAGGCTCATGTGCCACATAGACACCTTAAGATGAACTACACAAAGTTTAAGGTCATAATTCTTATATCATAACTGAGGCCAAGGGCCAAAAATTTGACGATAGACTTTTTTTTGGGACTAAAGACAAAGTGCCTAGGAATTACTAAGCATCCCATAAGGATGGAAATCAAGTCATATATAGTTCTAAAATGCAGCGTGGTGAGAAACCAACGCCATTGGAGGTGATCCTCTCTAGTGAGGAAACTAGGGAATCCCATGATTATCGTGAGGCATCCTAAATTTTCTCAGGGTAGGATCACAATTTAATTCCATGTGTTGAGGAAATTAGTTCCTACTTTAAGTTCATAATTCTTTTAAAATAGGGTGATCACCCAAAAAGGTATATGTATAATGTGGTGTCATAACAAACCCGACATGAATGAAGACTGAGGAGGCCTACACACCACAAACATATTCCTGAGGAGTCCTACGTACTATTTAAAATCATGATGCTTAGACTAAGATGAGGAAAAAGGGATGAAGGTTTGATAAGCATGAGGTTGGGAATAAAGACAAAGTGTTTGTACATCACTACATATCCCATATGGATAAGAATAAAGCAACACGTAGTTCTCGATTTCCTATGTAGTTTTACGTCGTGCAGCTAGTTTGAAGATAAACCATTGTGAAAAGGGTAAATGTTGGTGATGGGCCTGAGGATAGAAACCTGGCCATCACTTCTTATCTCCTTAGAATGAGAATAAATTCATATGTATTTTTAGATGATAATATATCCCTAGACACGTTTGACCCGTACAAAGAGAGGAAGTAATTTTTATTTTTTATATCTTTTTTTATGTGGTTGGAGAAGGATGTAGAATCCAAGTTTCATTGCATATCCTGTATGGATAGGAATCAAACCAGACATATTTCTTGAACTATGACATGATAAATGACCAGTGTCAGTGAAAATTTCCTCTTAGGTGAGAACATTATGATGTTTTACAATTTATCATCGTATGGCCAGGATGATGGTGTTATGCAGTGTATTGTCGTATAGATAAGATGATGGTGTTATGGATTTTATCATAATATGGCTAGGAGTATGGTAGGAAGTGTCTTGAAATGGGTGTTCATGGTGTGGTATCCATGCCCCAACATGAATGAGGACCAAGGGACCCATGCTACACAATACACTCCCAAGGGAGACTTGAACACAGTTTAACATCGTATAGTGGGATGATAGTGCCATGTAGTTTAAAGTCATACATATCAGACTATAGGAGATGAAAATAGTTTATGGTCATAACACATAGACCATATGATCTTAATTTAAGGTCATAGTGTTTGGACCAGGGAAGGAGGGGCTTTGAGTGGATGTGTGTAGTGTGGTGTTACAGAAAACCCAATGTGAATGAGGGCCTATGAGGCCTCAATTACACAACACACATTTCCAAGAAGGCATGGACTAAGGTTATTATATTAATTTCATAGAGTTCACACTGAAGGGTGGGGGGTTTCTTCCAAGTAATACATGCTGGGTGGTGGTGTAATACAACCCAGCTTGAATAAGGTCCTAGGAGGCCTTCCACCATATGACATATTCTGAAGAAAACGTGAATACAGTTTAAATTCATGATTCTTAGAAAAAGGATATGTAGTTAAAAGTCATGAAAATCAGAATGTAGAAACATATTTTAATGTCATGTTTCATGGATGATGACCCATAGTATAAAATCATATGGTAAGGATGAAGAATGTTATGAAATTTATTTTCAAGAAACTAGGATGATACAACGTAGTTTAATGTCGTGTTGCAAAGATGATAGAAGCTCCTCATATGAAGTATCATTTTAGGAAATTGGTATTGGTAGAAGTAGTGATTTTTTCTCTATCCATAGTGATCAAATAGTTCACGCCATTGGGATAGACCTTATGAATGATGTAAGGACCTTACCACTTGGGCTCCAACATTGGTGGCTTTCTACCAGGTATCATCGACATTCATATAGCCAAAAATGTATCACATTTGAAGAAAGAGTGTAGGAAAACATTCTTTTTGAATACTCTGGATATATTCTTCTGGTACCTTACTAGATTATGCAAGGCTTGAAGCCTATTCTTGTTGAGGGATTCTGGATCATCCAGAAGAAATTCTATTGTTTTTTCTAACATTTTCTGATCATATACATCTATTTGGAGTGAAGGAAATAGAATCTTGATGGGAAAGACTACTTCTTTTCTATACAATAGGGAGTATGGAGTTTCCTTGGTGGAATTATGGGTCATCTTCCGATAATACTAGAGTTTTTTGGGGAAATTTGTCAGCCAAATCCTCTTGTTCTCACCCACTATCTTCTACAGAATATTGGAGATGATTTTTTTGAATTCCTTGATCTTTCCATTTGTCTGTATATGGTAGTGGGAAGTATGGTTAGACCAGATATTGTACTTGGTGTAAAACTTCTTTAGACCAGCTACTCAAAAGTTGGTGCCATTGTCAGTGAGAAAATCATGAGGGACTCTGAATCGATGGATGTTATTGGGGCTCACAAAATAAATAATTGATCAAGCCTTGAATTAATTGAGAGGAATCACTTCTTCGCATTTAGAGAAGAAATATGTCACGGTCAGAATGAACCTACACTGGCGATCTATTACTGGTGGATAGGGTCCCATGACATTGATTCCCTATATTTAAAAGGGACATGAATACATGGTATTATGGAGGGGTTTCGGTGGTTGATGCAAAAATTTTGCATGAATCTAACACATATGGAACCTCTTGGAGAACTCTATGTAGTCACGAACCATTGTCGGATAGATGTATATCAGCCTTTGAATCTATTCAAAGAGGTTCAACCCAACCTGATGGGTATAATAGGACTCGACATGAACCTCTAGGATAACATAAGGGATCTCATCTCTTTGGATACAATAGAGGAAAATTCCTTCAAACCCGTGTCTTTAGAGAGTTTTCTTGAGGTTGGGCCCACTTCGGAGGATGAACTGTGTTGTACGCCAACAGATGCGCTCATGTTCGGCTCTGTCTGATGGGAGAACATTGTGATAGATATACTCAATGAAAGGAGTTATCCAATCATAGGTTTATTCTACAGTAGGGGATCTGAATGTCATGTTGTAAAAGAACCAATAGTCAGTGGGTTTACCAGCAGGCCATCATCATCGTCTGAAATAATGGGAGTGATGACCCTTTAGTGCGCCCCAAGGATGAGGAGGTCATCTTGGTTAGGCTCTATGAGAGATGTAGCTAGAATATCTAGGGTATTGGATCGACCATTCTTTGACTAGGGAGCATGAGTCACCTCTTTCTGATAAGGGAACTGGGTCATCAGCTGGTGAGTGTGCTTGAACAGAGGCACGATCTCTGGATTCTTGAAGATATAGTCAATGTTGATCTTTTTTATGACTAACTTGGAATATCCCTTCAAATTAAAGGATGGGACATCAATCTCAAGAGATATCTTGATAATAGTGATAAGATCCTAATACTCCATCTCATTAATGGTGCAGTATTATAATAGTAGGAATGAGTAGGGTATAATGTCCTATATAGGCATGATGAAAACAATCCCTAGGCCTACTATTTTGAGCTTGGGATTGTTGAAATTTTTACCGATTGGGCTCTAGGAGGAACCATTGAAATGAATTTTCTATCATGGCACAACATAGTCCACTTAAAGGATGGTCTCATCTAGGAAATCAAGGTCTAGAATAGATTATATATGATCTGGATGGATGGATAGGAAATCTACCAATGCCTAACCCTAGACAGTCTTCAACAGAACAAACCTAATGTTGAACTACTAAAGTATTATTTCCCAGCATGCTATCCATACTATCAGCATTGGTAGATTCAGGATATACTTTATTGGATCCACATGGGACACCAGCTATATCTCATGATGTTGTAAATAGTTCCTCAATTTTTGGACTGTGAAAACCAACACGAGGAAGCTCTTCTTGATAGGAGAGTATTTGGACTGTGTTGAGTAGCATGCAGCTGGGATAATATAAACTATTCTATTTCTATTAATTATTTTTATGAGTGATTAGGGAACTAATAAATCATTCTAGGGTGGTCACATAGAGGATCAGAGGCTTCCCTGAAAGAGGTGTCATCAAAACCGGAGGTTGTAGCTGATACTACATTATTTCCTCAAACATGGCTTGGCACTCTTCATCCCACTAGAATAAAATAACTTTCTTCATGAGCCTTGAAAAAATATTACACTTTATAAATATATTAATGATGAATCAGCATATATAGGCTAAGTTTCCTTAAAGTCCTCAGAGCTCCTAGAGATTTCTTGGTGGAGGAATCGAGCTGAAGGCCATGATCTTTCCTTATTAAATCTTGATACCTCTATATCTAACAATAAAACTGGGAAACTTCCTAGAGGTAACCCTAAAGGAACACTTTTAGGGGTTCATATTCAAATTCTGGGAGTGGAGGAAGCTGAACACTTTCTCAAGATCTCTTAGATGGTCCTAATTTTGGTGGTATTTGACCAAAAATCGTCCACATAGCATTCCACTAGTGTATTGAGGATCAGATTGAAGATGTGTTCCATGGACCATTGATAAGTGGCTCTTGAATTCCTAAAATCAAAGGTCATTACCTAATAGCATAAGGTTCCTTACGGAGATCTGATGGTATTAGACTCTTCATCTTCAGGAGCCATCTGGATTTTATTATTCCTAAAATATTCATCCATGATGTAGATAGCTTGGAACTCGGTTGTGGAATCGATCAATAGATATATCACCAAAAGGGGAATATTATCCATTGTAAAGTGGCGGTTGTGATCCTAGAATTTGATATATACCCTGATATACCAGTTCATCTTCCTGATTGGGATTATGTTTGCTAGCCACTGGGTGTACTGAACCTCCTTGAAGAATTTGACATTAATAAGCTTATCAACTTTGGTCTTGACCATGGAACCAAGAGAAGGGTGCATTTTATTTGGAGGTTGTTTGAACCCGTGATGAATCACTGGGAGACCAAGAAAGTTGATGGATACATGAGGGTCCCATCCTAGAATCTCTTCATAACTCCAAGAAAACACATCATGATGTTGCTTTAGGAAATCCATGTACTACTGTTGTTCCTCTGTAGGCATGGATGCACTGATCGAAATTGGACTCAGATCTACCTCGGTACCAAGTTTCACCCAAACCAACTCCTCAAAGGTATTGGAGACACTCTCTTAAAATATGGTAGGAGAGTCATCCAATTCCTATTATTCAGTTGTAGTAAATGGTTCATCCAAGACAACTGTCTTTTAGGGAACATTGTTGTCTTATTGGGAGGATATGGACTCTTCACTGAGAAATTCTTACTCTACTGAGACCATGGAGAGAGATGTTGTAATTCCAATCCCATTAGGACTTTGACCATGGTGTCCAAGCTTGATATCAAAGCAATGGTGGTGGGTCATCTTGTGTCAGTTTAACCCAGCTCGGCAGAACAAGTGAGTATGGCATACAATAGTTTTCATGGGGTGAACCTCTTGGTACCATATAAGGGTAGGGGGTTCTGGTATCACCTAGGCCTAAATTGTGTAGGAGTATGAGGTAAATTTCTAGAATTCCATATACTTAGGTACATAGTGTCATTTACTACTAGAAATGATAAAGAAATTTCCCAAGTCATGCATCATGACTTCTAACCGGTAAATTGATAGGATGAAGGCATCATCCAAATCTGCCAACGGGTTGGTTACAATGGTAGTATGCTCAAACCCATTGGTTTTAACTTCCTTTTCCTTACTTTGGTAATATCCAGCATCCATATAGAGGGATTCACAAGATTCAAAGGGAGATGTGTCACCTTAGAGCATGCCTACTTGGCCATTGAGAGAGTACTTGAGGTATTGGTGATAAGAAGAGGGAACTGATTCATATATATGGAGTCAGGGCCTTCCCATCAATGCATTTTAGGAGGTATCCTATGAGACAAACATGAATTCAGTGTAATCTACCAAGCCACTGAACTGGGTATTCAAACGTATTTCTCCCCATGGCCTCTTCTCAGTCCTGTTATAACACAATATCTTCAAGTTATAGGGTCTAAAGTCTGATTTAGTTATCCCCAACTTGGGAAACATTTGGTTCAGGATGAGTTTGATCCCAAAACCTGTTTCAACTAGAAAATGGAAGACTCCCATGCCATTGAACTGACCTATGATGTATAGTGGTCAGATTTTCCCCTACATGAGGTAGATCTCATATTATCTATAGAATGAGATGATGGATTCGTATTCTTCTCACTTGAATTACATGGCATAAAAGGTCTTTATGGCCGCTATCTCTTTGTTGAAGTGGAGGGAGATTTTCAAGGCCTCTGTAAGAGCCTGCATATCTCTTCGGACAGGTAGAGGGCCTCAAGGATCAAGATATTTGCAGGAATAATGGATAGGTTTTTAAGAACATATTACTTTCATATTAAACATACATTTCTACCTACAAACAGTTTCTCTTTGGAAAGAGGCATGACATGAACTATTAGTCGAGCCATCATATTTTGAATGGTGCTAGAAATGTCATGTTGCTCATTAGAAAATCCACCCAAAATCACCATTGTATGATTATCAGATGGCTGAGGCCTGGATTTAGCTAGGCACGGTCGATCACGATGTGGATGCAACTAATATTCCTGGTCTAGTATCACAGTCAATGGTGGTGGTGAATCTGACAAAATAGGTTGGGAGTACTGTTCCTGCTAAGTTCTGCACAAAACCTTCTATTTGGTCTCGATAGTATTCATGTCTTGTCTTGGAGTACCGGTATAAGAATTATGAGGATTCACATATCATCGTATCCTTCAATGATGGTGTTGACTGAATACATTTAGGGGGCTTGTCTGATACTCATCATCATCAAGAACCATGTAGGGATCTACCAGCTCGACAGTATTCACATATACATTCTCTTAGACATCATCATCGGAATCTTCCAATGTTGTATGGACTCTATGGTCAATTATCATCTCTGTATGCATGAAATTTCCCAGAGCATGGGTTGGATTTGGCACCAGTGAGGGACTTTTTTCCCCTTGAACTGGCAACGCCTACTATTTTAAGACATAGAGGACTATTATGTGGACATAGAAGTAGTATCTAGAGGAGAAGCGGTGACTTCAGGAGGTTTATACTGATTTATTTGGGCAAGGATGACACCATCATTTTGAGAAAATGATTTGTAATCCAACTAGTTATCATACTTCTGAGTTATGTGGTTAGAGACCCACTTCCATTAACCAGAACCTTCACTGTCACTATTAGCCCTAGAAGAGATGCATATCACTTTTTCTGGAACACTACTTTTGTGGATTCAGTGATACATACCATGAACATTTTCCATAAATTCCTTCTTATACTCTGTTTGGTTGTGCATGATTGTCAGGATCGATTGGGAGCACCTGGATAAGGAGGACTTGTGGCTACCTGTACTACCCTAATGGAGGAGGAACAAGATCCTGTTAGGGATTACCATAGTCTAGGTGCCTCTAAAAAGGATATCATTGATGATACTCCTCTGATCTTTGATATGATGGATTAAGGCATCCATAGAAAGATTTACCCCTGTCTTTTGTGCAACATCATAAGGTTCCGAGGGATTAGAGGTCTCAATCTACTCTTTATCCTTATTGGTATCACGGATGACAAGAAATGATGCTTAGTGCTCCCCAAGGCTATATTCCTACCTTTTTAGTTGATTGAGGACACCTATATGAGGTTCCACCTAATATTACACTACCCTAGGGGGTGGGTCTTCTTTGTTAGACCTTTCACCAGTTTTATTTTATTTTAGTTTCCTAAGATCATCTATATTTGTTGATACTATACATAGAGGTGTATCCTCAATAGCACCAGGCATATCAGGCTTCCATGGGATGGGACTGGAGCGAAGATCAGTGTACTTCCCCCAGCTCTGGATCTTCACATGCCGGGATTCCTCTTCAATAATTTTACGGATCACTTTGAAGCTCTGAACGTATCTTTATTGTAGGGTCTGATGGTAGTTGGGAATCTTAGGGTGAAGATCCACTGAGAGTAATACCAAATAAACCAAGAAGCATTGATGATTGATGCCATCAAAATTCTCCCGACTCTTTGGGTAGACCAACTAATGATCATATAGGTAAAAATTTGTCTCCAATATTGTTCGATGGAAGCACATGATCTCATATTGGGTGAGTGAATTCAGAATGATGATGTTATGAGTTACATTCATCCAAAAGACCGTAGACAAATGATCAGAATCCAAAGTATCCCATAAGATTCCTCACTCAGAAGCATGTTCTGACTCTTGGTTAGCCCAATATTCAATTGATGCCAGCTAAGAAATTATTATCGAAACTGATGTGGATTGGTGTGGAATCAAACTAGCTAGTGGAGAATCAATTTCATGATATGATTGATCATCACACACTAGGTCGTCTCTTGGAATAGGTACCAACATCATCATCACATCCCTATTGGACTGGGTACTTACCACTACCTCATGCACAAGGGCAGTGGCAGTCATCTATGATTCTACCGTATGCTCATTATCTACCAAGCCCTAGAACAAGTATTTGTGGTCTTTGGTAGAGGTAGAGAATGAAACTGTTGATGACTGAGATGACTACACCATGATACACTATAAGGGATTCAAATATTCCTTCTCATTCATGTACCTATTAAGGGATTCGGGAATCTTGTGGACTTTGCCTTCCAGGATAACAAACTTCACCTATTGGGATCCTTCCTTAGACTCTGATGCAGATGAATGGGGTGAAGGCTTCATCATTGAATCATATTTGACTTCATAATCTGAGAAGAGAATGGGATTGAAAATAACTTGGTGCTTCCTAGAGTTGTTCCTTTAGTGGTGATGATTTACCCTTCTGCCCTGGGACAATTATTTAGGTCATGGTGATTTTTTGGTACGCAGAGGTCCTTTATGTCGGTTAGTGATAGAGAAAAGAGGACCTCAAATTTTGATTCTTGGGATATGGTGAGGACCTCTATATCAAATGTTGTTGGAGTGGGGTGGGCCTCTACTTGGAATCATATGAGAGTGGGGAGGGCCTCCACTCTAGATTTTGATGTAATATGGAGGACCTCTAATTTAGTCGGTGGTAACATAGGTAGGACCACCATATTGACTAGAGAAAATAGAACGAGGAGGGCCTTCATATTATTTGGTGGAAGAAAGAGAAGAACCTTCACACTAGTCAAAATGGACATAAGGAGGGCCTCTGTGTTGACTGTCAATGAAGCAGGGAGGACCTCTACTTGGATTTCTAGAGTAGGGAGACCCTCCTCTTAAGCTAATGGAAACATGGGGAAGACCTCCATGTAGACAATTGAGGGAGTATAGAGTACCTCCACTCTAATTGTATATAGCATGATGAGGACCTCCATACTGGATGGTGGAGAATTAAGGAGGGGATTCTCTTTTTTTGATGCTACCACAGAGAGTACCTCCGCTCAAGAAAGTGATGGCATAAGGATTCCTTTATTTTGATGATATGTGACATGGGGAGGACCTCTATATTGGGAAACACTAGCACAAGGAGGACCTCTATATAGGATATCAACAATGTGGGGAGGATCTTCACTTTGATATGCTATGGACATGGTGAAGATCTCCATTTCAGGTTTGAAAGTGGGGAGGACCTCCAATCTGAGTGGAGATAGTACAAGTAGGGCCTATGTACTAGATATAATCAAAATGGGTCATCCCCAAATAGTTTCTGGTGATGCTAGTGATTGAAAGAGTCAACCTAGACTACCTTTTATGTGGTTGAGGTCTCAATTATGATTGGGAATTGATGGTTCACTACTCTATAATGGAAAGGATCTACTGGAATACACTGGGGGGTAGGATCCACTAGATTTTTGGAATATGATGCCCCCAGATAGGCATCTTTCTGAGCTTTTTCCTGATGTTGGTGTTGATTCATTTGGACTGGGGTTGGTGGAGAAGGGATATAGACCACCTATTCTTCAGCCTGAAGGAGTGGTCATTGTGGGTGTTTACATGTCCCAGTGGGATCCTTCCTTGGCTTCTCCCGAGTGATAGTCAAATCTAGGGTGACTTGGATATCCCCAACCTCCTCAGCATAGGGGATCGAGTCATAGTATCGCTTCAGGGAGAGTCTCCTGAAGTAGTTTTTTGTTGGTATGGGGGTAGTGTCTCCCTACATGACCCTTGGGGGTAGTGTCGATGAGGCATAGAAGCCTCTAGGTCCTGGCGGTCCATGTCCCTCATGGGAATGATCCCCTCCTACTAATACTATTGTATGAGGGTGTATACCACCCTCTTATGGATGATTTCTAGGGTTAATATAAAACATGGGTGCCTAGTATCCATACTCATGGATAACTTTGTGTCTGAGGTAGTTTCATTCAGGATTGATGCGTTGAAATGTCTCATGCCCCTATGCCTATGGGAGTTTGGCGATTGATTTCTTATAGCTTGGGTATTGTAAATTAGGAAGATTCAGCTATCAATATGGATATAAGGAAAGTAATACCCAATTCTCCAACATCTTAAAATATTCTATTGATAGATAGATATATCCACACTAATGATTTCATAGTCTAGAATTCCCAATGTTTTTCTGCCCCAATTTCTGGTGAGTTCCATGTCGGGCACACTATTTTATTAGTGAGTCCTAGTGTTGGATATTTGGATCCAGTGACATGATACTCTATTGATGTATTGAACACTACTACTCACCATGTTGAGGATAAGAGTTTCACATCAGGTTTACCATTTCTATTTCAGATGCTTTCATCAGAGTGTGGTCGCCGCATTAATTCTGATGGTAACATCCGCACTGCAACTATTTCCCTACATTCTTTATTTCCAAAGGTGGAAATCTTTCATCACATTCAATGGTGATGTATGCTCATTGATCAAAATGGGATTATGGGATGTCAGTATCTCCTTCCATGGATTCCTCCTTGGAACGCTTCACCTACTTTGGGTCTCCCTCAAAGAGTTAAGTATGTTCTTAGAACTCATTCCTAATGTCATCTCTTTGTGCATACCAGTTAATTATGTTGCTTCGGTCTAGATATCCCAAAGGGTATTGATAGGGTAGAAACCTTTGATTAGGGGAGTAGTTATATTGGTCATTGCTGGAATGTCTAGATTCTGGAACATTGGTCACCTATATTCTTCCTCATAAAAGGGCATATCATGGAGACATCTTGGGAACGAAACCTAAGGCATCCCATGTCGATTATGGGGTATTTTATTCCAAAGGAATGTCTTCAAAGGATTATACCTCAGACATCCTATTTTTAACATGTATTAGTAGTGTGGGATAGGTTTCAAGTTTAATGTCTTGTGGAGATGGATTGGATTGGATCAGGAACCCCCATGGAGCTAGATCAATAAGGTGCATCCCTAGGACGGAGTACATATAAGGTATACAGTTGGATGGTCCAGAAACCCTTTGAGGCTGGATTCGGTAGGTGTGTCCCATAAAGGGAATATTTTACACCATGAAGGTTTATCTGGACATTTTGATAGGTGGGTCAGGGATGTTTTCTCCTAGGAGGGGGAAACAAGGTTTACCATTGGTTGAGATTGAACCTTAGGGAGGCATCCTATGTATCATGTTTAGAATATAGGGGTAAAAACTCACGTAGTTTGATGGATGGTGTTGGGATTACACATGATTACTTCACTTCTCAAGAAAATAAAAATTGGTTGTATTGTGCTAGATTTTTTTGGATTACGCATGGTAGCTACCCGAGCACTTATATAAGTAGTGAAAAAGTGGATGGGGCTTATGTGTAGTAATGACCCTGATGGATGGCATGATTTTAACAGGATATGTAAACCCAAGTAAAGTTAGGATGGAATATAGAAGTATTTGATGGAGTTGATGGAGTGAATGTATTGTTAGTTTTGGACCTCAAAGAGGCTTCCTATGTATCCCAAGTGATTGGAAATCAAATCCCATGTGGTTCGAAGAGGGGTGTTGGGTCTTAAAGTTGTGGAGAAGGCCCATGGAGAATATGGTTGGGGCTTACACATGGAATCATTACGTTGAGGATGGATGGGTTTCATGGTATCTACTAACCTCTAAGCCTATGGGAGTCATGCTTGGTGTGAGAAACAATAGGAAGTAGTTGACCTGACATTCGTGTCATGAAAGATGTGTCAGTAAGAGATGATGTGGGGCTTATGCATGGAAGATGCCTGAGGAGGATCTCATTCCATGCGAGTAGGATCTCATTCCATGTGGGTGGGGATTATGCATAGAAGATTCCTATATGGATATGTAGACAAATTCCAATGATATAGGGATGGGTTGTTGAGAGAACGGTAGGTGAAAATGTTCTTGGTTCCCATCCCCTCTCTGACCCTAATATCCGGGGGAGGAAAAGGGGAGCAAGAGTGATACCTCCTATAATAAATTCCAAGGGATTACTCTAGGAGGGATACCAAAGGTAATGTCATTCCCTATGGGGAGGATGTCATTCTATGTGAGGAGGATCTCATTCCATGTCACTCATACATGGGACATCCTGTACCTGTTGCACAGGGTAGGTCTATCATTTAACATCATGTTCTGAGTATGATGGTGCTAGGTAAATTTACATCATGCATTGTGGACATGGGTAACTCACTCCTTACCCCTTGGGATTATATAATAGAAGATCACCCATCCTTGGGGGGGGATTTCCTTGGAAATTCCAAGGTGTAATGGCAGAGAGGAGTGGTTAGTCATGAGGTCCATGTTAGCATGCTTATGTTTAGAAAAAAAGGGGATTAGCGTACCTATGATAAGGATAAAAGGGTATGTAAATGCATGGGAATACTCACAAGGGACCAAGAAATCACAACGTGCAAGCCTATATTAATACGCGCAAGAGGTGCACACAAAGGATGATGGTTGCTTTCAATAGGGTCTAAAACATGGTGTTTTAAAAAATGGATGATCCATGAAGAATCAAAGAGGAAGTGTGCTCAATATGGGGTTCTTGTTCATAAGATTAGGCTTGCGCATAACTTTGGAGTGTTGCACGCAAGGCCATGGTTGCGTGTAGGAGGTTCTCTTGTGCTCACCTGACTTAGGATGAAAAGAGGTTGGGTGAGGGTCATAAAAGTATGGGCCCACCTAAAGGAGAACCCCTAGGGAACCTGTCGCACAAGATCTTGTACCTTGAGGTTTTCATTATTTTGAAATGTCATGGAATACTAGTATTATGTGCAATATAGTGATGCTTCAACTTCTGAAGGATCACCCTGAAGAAGGGGGTGGACTTCAAAATATAGATAAGGCCCTTAGTGATGATGTGTAAGTTTTCAAGCATGGAAAAGGTCTATCATGCGGCAATCCCTTAGGCTATGTAAGACTAGTGTGCAAAGGCCATATTTATGTCATATTTGGAGCGTAAAGGTATTGTGCACCATTGAATTTATTGCATGCATAAGGAACCACTTTCGCACACCACAAATGGAAAAAAAATTATCCATGGGAGAATATGTTAGTTTTACATCACATTAGCCATAAAAATATCTTACATGTATATTTCTATCTTTCATGCACACCTCGAAACTTGTGTGTTCTTTCCTTTGATTATTTGGGATTCTCTGTTGAGTCGGATGATTCCCCCGGTTTACCCAAAGATGGTAATTTGTGGCTCTTTGTGGAATTTAGTACCAACTATCATAGAATTATAAAATGGGGAAATAATCCAATCAAAAAAAATGGTCTACCTCAATTCGGATCAATCATTGATGGAGAATAAAGTTGTTTCATTGTCATTTGTGAGATCCTCTAATTTATTTGTGCACTGATCGTTGAATCATGATCTGATTATCATTCTCCAATAGAATTCCTCCAACACTCTCCAAAGGCACTCCATTATTTGTGGGGTTATGTATCTAATCCTGAAATTTTTTCATAAACGTATTTACATAGAGATTATTAGGTTATTTGAATAATTAAACAAATTTATTTATTAAATATATTTATTTTAAACATTCACCCATGGCCATGATTCAATACGAATGCCTGACCTGTTCCATTATTATATCACGCTTAGGGTAAAACCCACATTATAAACTCAACAGTACCCTTAGGTTTTTGATCTGTACCCCCTATTAGAAGATATTCGACTTTTTCAAGAAAACTACGTGTGAGTGCTATCTAATATATTTAATATATTTAAAACATTTATTTTGGGTACACCAGGCCTCAGAATCGCATGTCATCTTAGTTCATAGTCTCAAAAATAATACATAAAATATAAAAAAAATAATACATAAAAAATACAAGTCACTAAACTCATCCTCTAATGTGTATTTATGTCTCTCTTCTATTATTTTTATTTTATTTTATTTTATTCATTCATATTTATAAATTCAATATCTTTTGTGATGTTGATTGGAATTATGTGTCATTAGTGTTGTTGGATTCACCTCATTGATTATAATTTTATACCTAAGAATGTATTTAAAGGAGGTGAGGTAATTTTATATATTTAATTTAATATTTTTAATTATCAAAGATAGTGATAATTATAAATAATTTCAAAATAGAGATGGTTCAAGGATTTTTTGGCATGTGGTCATATTCCATTTGTGTGAGAGTGTGGTTTGGGGGATGATATCCTTTTTAAACCTTGACGTTAACTATGAAAACTATAATGTAGGAAGTTCCCTACCTCTTGGGATCTTGTTTACAAAAAAATCATGTTATATTTTATGTGTTGGCATAATTGATATTAGTATTATGATTGCATATGGGTGTGGGTGTGTTGTCTATGAGACCCATTTTGATTCCATTAGTGATATTAGTATTGTGTTATCCATGTTTTATTGTTATCGCATGATGTTATTTTTGGTTATTTACCTATCATGATGATATATTATGATATTATTTCCATTGTATGCTCTAACTTGTATGTATGTTACCTTTATTTGGAGGTTCCATTCTTCATTCCCAGAAAAGGTAGACCTTCATGGCATGTTTATTCCTTATATGGGGGTTCTCTTAACTTGAGAGAATTTAAATGATGGACCAAATAATAGGGTGGAGATATGATGGAATGTTGTGTTGAGTTTGTACCCAATGCCTAAGTATCGGGATACTCAATTCCTAGTTGACCTGTGAGTTGCATGATGTATATCAAGAACTCGATGCCTGGTTTATTTGGGAGTAGCATTTTATACTTGAGGCTGGAGAAACTAGGATACCATGGTACCATGTTGAGGATTCACTTAGAGAACTGTAATCCAAGTAATGGTTTTCTCGACATTTAGTTTATTTTTGAGGAGCACACTCGATGTCTATTTGATCTGTGAGCAGTGTGCTCAATTCCTAGTTTATTTGAAAGTAGATTACTTAATTCCTAGTTGGTTTGTCAGAAACGTTTTGTAATTGTTATTAAATATAATATGATACCATGGACCTCCATGTTGGAGATTCACTTTATTCCTGCAATCCATGTATTAGTTTCTCGATGCCTTGTTGATTTGTGAGGAGTGCTCTTGATGCCTAGTTGATCTGCAAGCAACGTTCTTGATGCTTAGTTAATTTTCAAGTGTTGTACACAATTACTAGTTGATTTTCAAGAAGCAGGACATACTTGAGGCCTATAAGAGTACCTATTTTCATATACACATGATTCCATGAGGTTTTCAAGCAACAGGTGCACTAGCTCAGTGGCTAGTTTTTGGTTACTTATGATATCCTCTTATAATCATTCCAGTATGGAGTCGATGCAAGTATGGAAGGGGTTTTATGGCCACTTGGTTTTATCACCAACACTCAATTTTGATTTTTATGTTTATTTTCTTGTTATGAATTAATTATTATTATGTAATAAACTTGTATACTTGAGCACACCAGGTAAAGACGCATTGGTGGTGTCCTACTATGTCTTATACTCACACCCTAATTAGGAATTTCAATGTGATTATAAATTCCATCAGAGACATGGTGAAGGTAAAGGACCCTATGGTGGATGGTTGAGTAAGTGGACCATGGAGCTGGAGTGGACTGGGACAAACATTGGGGGACCCATAGATTTTTTTATTTTTTATCTACTTTCATTGCTCTGGACAACTTTCCACTTTGGGATCTTTTATTTATATATCTTGTATTTTAACTTTAGTTTCCACATTTATTCTGATTATTTATTCATTCTCTTATTATTATTATTTATTATCCTGCTTAATGACATGATACTAAGGGTATATTCTCCACATATTTCCACTTGAACCCCTTGATGTTAGTCAATAAACTCTTACATATTGGGAGGCACACATGAGGTCACGTATTACCCAGATCAGACTCGGTGGTTTGAGTATACATGTTAAATTTTATATAAATTTTATCCATTTTTGAGTAATAAATGTGTCATTAGATCCACTAAAAGAAGGATTTTTTTCATGCATGAAGGACTCAACAACAATTTGTTCCATTCGAGGTGAATCTAGTCACTAAATGTGATTTGTGTTATTATTCATAACTTAAGATAATTTATTTAGCATCCTCATAAAGTTTTCCATTCCATCTTCTATCATGTTTGGAAGATCTTTATTGAATATTCTGTTTCACTCATCCATTACATGGCTCCTCCTATTTCCTACCATTTTTATAAAAGAAGAAAATCATAGTAAGAAACGTGTTACTTTTATGAATCTTATCATTCTAAAGGGATGTTATGTATTTAAAAATCATTATTAAATATTTTATTCTTTAATATCCTCTAATAATAATTATGTTTCTATATATCCTTCATAATGGATCATAAAAAGCTTGTGATTAAACAAACATATCCACTGGGAGTGTCAAACTAAGTGTGCAGAAAGGCCCTTTATCATGCACCAGTTCCTGGTCAAGTCTATCACAATATATTGTTCTCAATCTTGTTACCCCTAGGTACATATGTTCCAAAATCACATCCACTTGTAGTATATAAATAAGGATTTAATTTAGTGGAAACCACTCACATAATACTTCACCAAAATTCTAGGATGTTTTCCTATCTTTATAATTATTCATATAATTATTTTTAAAGTTTTCACGTCCTAATTTACACAAATAACTAAAAAAAATTCTAATACCAACTATTTAATATTTGCTTTTTATAACAAAATATTTTCATTGCATGAACCAAAACATAGGATCTTATAAATTTTTTGTTTCTTATAAATCAGGAAGATAATACTTGAAAACTTAAAAAATTATTTTATTCCACTTGAAAGGTTTCTTCATGGTTTCACCACATGTTACTTTTACTACATCTCATATCCTGGGGACATAATTCAAAGGAAAGGGGTGAGTATGAAGCCCAGTAAGGGAATAAGAAATGGATACATTTAACATGTGATCATGAGTAATATCAATAAGAATATTAGACATAACAATATAGCATGAATCAAGAAAACTTAAGACATATAATAAAAAAATAACATGAATCATAACATGGAAATGTAGATAAAACCTAAAAATGAGACATTCATAATCATATCACCATAGTTTATCACCAAGGTGTCATAAATCAAAATTATCAAGGTTTTTCACCATGGTATCGTAAAACATGTCATCTACAGAGATTAAATTATTTACCTAATGCATTAGAGTTCTATCAGGGTACACTCTTCATATGTATTAATTCATATGAACCACATTGGTCATAATAAATAACTTCATTATTAACTCTATGAGAATAAAGTATGGGTTTTATATAAAATCATTAAGTGTGTAAGTTCTTAAAGACTTTACCATAACATCATTTTTAATCCACATAAATGGAATATGGGTTTCGTATATTTATATTAAAAATAAATAAATTATATTTATATCTAGGTTAATTCCCATAGAAAATAAGAGGTTTGGGTATTCCCGATATGATAATTTCTCATGAAAAAGAGAGAAATTCAAGAATCGAATTTGCCAGCATGATAGGTATAAAATGTGTTTTAAGTAAATTGAAAAAATGAGGATAAATCAAGGATTTCCATTGATAAAATAATACTTTTTAAGTAATGGTATAATATAAATTTTATGAAAAGAAATTATTTTAACAATTTAAAAAAAACCATAAAGAAGGAGACTTGAATGGAAAAGATAGTGAAGGATTCCCTTACCCTGAATAGTTGCTCCTAAAACATGAGGATGGAACCTTTTGGGCTTAAGGACACATTGGGGGGACTAATTGGGAGGAAAAATGACCAAAAATTCGTGGTGGATGGATTTGGAGTGAAGATTAATATGGAAATGGTTAGGTATTTATAGAAATAATGGGGGAATTGTTTAATGATTTCCAAATATAGGTCTTGAAAATCTAGGTTGTGGAAAAGGGAAAACCATTGCCTTAACCATGGTTTTTGTTCATGGTTTAGGAAATTTGAGTCATATTTTATGATATTTTAATCTATTAGAACCTAACACCATTTTTTAATAATTCTTTGGACATAGAAAATAAATTTTCAACAAAATAATGTTCTTAAAATCAAATTTTCCATTTTAGACTTTGGAAAGTCACTTATAGGTTTTAAATTGCTTAAAATCTATTAAAATAAAAAAATATTATTAAATAAAATATTTTAGGCCATGTATTGTGCTTAATTAATTATTACATCATTATGACATAAATATGAGGTCATAAAACATACTGAAAACCCAAAACAGTATTATTACTAATCATTGAAAAATAAAGTATTTTTAAGAAATTATAAAAAATTCAACCTAACCTAATTTTGACATTTTTATTTCAAATATAATATTTGTTTTATCAAAATAATTCTATAAATGTTTTAATTTTATCTTTTAAGTATAAACATCCTTATTTATTGAAAAATAGCAGTTTTTATGAAACTGTAAAATTTCTGACACTTATAAAATTTCCTAGGCCATTATAAATTTATTTTATCATTTATATTTAAATAAGAGTGTTTTAAAAGACGATTTAATTAAAAAAATATTTAGAATACTTTTGTTTATTATAAAAGTTCATATATTTTTTGAAAATACAATTATGTTTTATTTGTGTCAAAAAATAAAATTATCAAATTCTTCTTACTTATACATATATTTTATTAAACAAAATTATTCTAAAAATGGATTTATAGAACAACCATTTTTTTATGAAAAGGAAATTAAACTTTATAAAACTAAGTCTTGGACATGTAACCTCTTATTACACCCACATACTCCATAAGGGTAAGGTGTGTGATGGTGATAGTTTCATGAGATGGCTCGGTTAACATTGACCAAGTGGTGATCACTACTAACTTGAACTTCTACCATAAGCAATATTTTTCAATCCTCACTTATTGAATATCAGCTTGGGCTTGGTCAAGGGTAAACCCCAGTGATGTTACCTCCATTCTAAGTTCTGACAAATGGGCTTCAAACGGCATGACTCTACTAGTTGAGAACCTCATTTTCCTTTTTCTACATCAATTATCCTTTGTCATTACATCTTATAAACACAAATTGTAATGGTAAAATTATTACAATTGGGTGTAGTTACAAATAATCAAATTGACATGTATTTATATTGAACTATGGTTATATTTGACCAATGATCATATTTGAATGATGTTCATATAATGGTCAAATCCCAATGGTCATATTTTCCTTTATACACTATAATTAATTCACCATTTATCAAAATCTACTACTTAATTCCCAAAGGTTATTAAAATTCCTTTGAAAATGTCAATTATATTCTTAATGTTTATTTTTCTCTTAATAGTTTTCATGGCAGGTTTAATCAACTTTTTAGAGTTTGAACATATGGATTATACCATTGAATGGTTGATATTATTTGTTTTTTAAATTCCTATATTGTTATTATATATAGTAATTGGTATCATTACTTGACATATAATATTTATTTTTTAATAGTATTTATATGTACATCCATTGTATGAAAAAACTATAATAGAAATTATGAAAAACAACATCTTTTATTAATTATAGAAGGAATTTAGGGCCATTATAGAAGCTTCCCCTTAAATAATTTTCATTTGTATTTATCCGGTTAGAAAGTCTATCATTTCATAGTAAATTCATAAATATATTTCTTCATTTCTTCCCACCATAAATGTTCCTGAAGGTCTTTGTACATTATTATGCTGCCATAATGAATCGAAAATAGAGAGTTATGAGCCTCACTCAATACTTACTTCTTTAATTGGGGGTTACATGAAAAACATAACCATTTTCTAAATGTAAAAAACAATTATTTTTGAATATTAAATTCATAAAACTAACATTCCTTTACCAATTATACATTTTCCTATAAAAAATTTTCTTCCTTATAAACTTGCTTAATCCTGCCTCATAAAGACAATTATACTAACACCTAAAACAAAATAGACAGAGTTCCTACGTGCACAATTTCTAAGTCAACATTCATAAAATAATTAACCAAAGGATTATGTTATATATTTATAATAGTTAATGATCCATTATCTTTCTGACTTAAAGAATCATTTACTCTATATTCTTTTCTTAGATGGTAAAGAATTGTGAAATAGTAATATTTTATCAATTCCAGTCATTTCTTATGTCTCATTTTCAAATCTTTATGAGAGAATATATACTTTAAACTTTTATGATTAGTATATATTTCACACTTTACTCCATATAAATGATGTCAACAAAAATTAAAGTAAACACTGTAGCCTCCAGTTCAAGTTCTTGTGTCGATAATTTTGTTTATGAGGTTTTAATTGAAATGAAGCATAATAAATTAACTGATCATTATATATTAAAACACAACCCAAAACCATTAATGAAGCATCTTTGTAGATAAAAAATTCAATATTTCTATAAGTTAGTTCCAAAATTAGATCATTCGCTAATCTTATTTTAAATTCTTGGAAACATTCCTGGCATTCCTTTGTCTAGATGAGCCTAAATCTTTTTCATATTAACTTGGTAGTGGTCTAGATAACCATGAAATGTTTTCAAAAAAACATAATTAATAGACTTATAATACAATAAAACTATGAATCTTGTTATGATTTATAGATATTTTCTATTAATCAACCACAATAGTTTTAGTAGGATCAATAGTTATTCCATTGTAATTTATGATATTTCTAAGGAATAAAATATATTGTGATGAAAAATCACATTTACTAGATGTTCTATATATCTTATTTTCATTAAAGGTTTTCATAACAATACTTATATGTTTTTCATGATCCTCGTAAATTTTTGAATAAACTAAAATATCATCAATAGACACAACCAAAAATTTATCCAAATATTCATAGAAAACTCTATTCATAAGATCCTTGAATACATCTAGATCATTCATCGAACCAAAGGGAATAACTAAAAACTCATAATACTCATACCTAGTATGAAAACTATCTTAGGGATTTTAACCCCCTTTAGATTCATCTGACGTTTCCTAGACCTAATATAAACCTTCAAAAAATACCGATCACCCTAGAGTTTATCAAACAAGTCATCAATATGTGGCAAAAGATACTTATTTATAATAGTGATGTTATTCAATGATCTATAATAAATGAAAATCATCATGAAACTATCTTTATTTTTAGAAAATAAAATAGTATCTACTCATGGTGAAGTTCTAGGATGAATTAAATGTTTATCAATAAATTCTAGCAACTAATTTTTCAATTCTATAAGTTCTACTTAAGTCATTTGTTAAGGGGAGTTTTCATATTGGCTTAAAAATATGGAACTAATTAAATAGTAAATTTAACTTCCTATTCAGGTATAATACCAGGAAACTCATCACACTGCTAGAAACATAGGCTATACCAGCAGTTTCAAACTGTTGTTATAGGCAGTAAAACCATTTTTATAGCTTATACCAATAGTTTTCCAAATTGTAGGGAGTTATGGCATGGGTATAGGCCTATACCAATAGATATCCATAAACTATTGGTATAGGACACTAGAAATTACACTATACCAATGGTCTATTGATAACCATTGGTATTGATCTATACCAATGGTTTTTTTCAAAATTTGGTATAGATCATGAGACTTTAAAATATAACAACGGTTTATAAACTGTTGGTATAGAGTTCTCCACAATTATAGATAGCATACTCCCACTATTTTTCCCAAAGCACCTCCAACATTACATACAGTATCCTCCCCATATTTTTCCAAAGCACAAACATTTTTAAAAACACTAAAATACCATAAAAATTTTAAAAAACTAATACAAAAACTATAAATACACTGCAATACAATGTACGAAAATTAAGAAAACTAATGTGGACAATATATTGAATAATTTATGATGAGTTCATATGTTTAAAATTCATTCATATCTAATTACTCATGCTATAATTATGAAAAAAATACCACACTGGAAAGCACAAAATTCCACTTGGGTGAAAATTTTATACCTATCCATGGAAAGCATAACATTTTGGACACATATA
Organism: Viscum album; assembly: GCA_963277665.1. Classification (NCBI taxonomy): domain Eukaryota; kingdom Viridiplantae; phylum Streptophyta; class Magnoliopsida; order Santalales; family Viscaceae; genus Viscum; species Viscum album. The sequence goes on from OY728150.1 coordinate 1,755,729,584, forward strand.
TATTTTATAAATTTCAATTACTGAATACATTTCTTCATATTTGATTATTCACCTATGAAAAATATATTCATTTTTTCAAAAAATGTTATCCTTTGATCATAATTATACAATAATTAAAAATAATAAAACTCAACATAAATGTAAATCATATAATATGAACTCAATTGAAACAATATAATATTCCTCTAAATTCATTAACTTGGGTGAATTAATAGTTTTAACTATTTTGGTGAAACATATATTTAAATAATTAGCATTAATTATGTACAAATATGGGGAATTCTAGGAATATGAATCCAACCTATAATCAATCCATTTCACCCTTTAAAGGTAGGTAGATCATTCGAGAATGGAACCCCTAAAATTTTTCCTTGTAATTTAATTGAATGAATGATGTAAAGCGTTCAATTTTTTTCCTTGTAAATAAGAATCATTTGGGTGGGTTAATCGCATAGTGGATTGGCCAAATTTTTAAATATCTTGAAACACCCCATCTCAACCAACATGAATGATGATTGAGACTAGTGGTGCAATGTGACCTTAGGCATGCCTCCCACTAGTCTAATCATTGAAAAAACTCAAAATAATAAATATACTCATAGGATCCAGAACATCCCTAAACCTTTCATTAATTAAATATCAGAACACCATAGAGAATATGTAGTATTATAATTCCTCTAATTCATTTCTTGGACATCATATAGGTGTTAACCCCTATAATAATTCCACTAATTCATTTCTTTCTTATTGGTTTGATGGTGTGGCTATCCAATTTGAGCATGGATATTTCAATATAGTGACTCTTTGTATAGTCTTATGGGTTCTTTGGGATCTTAAAAATGGTTTTATGATACCTGGAAATGACTATGTGTTTGGATAAATTATTCATAAACTGAATGTGTTGATTGAAAAAATAGACACTATTTACAATGGCACTTAAAAATGGACCAGTTTCTTTGGTATCAATGTGATATGTTCAGTGAAAGAGAGGTTCACTTTCCACTAGTTCAGTTGGTTCCCTCCAGCATCTTTCCTAAAAAATACCTTTGATTGATCTTTCTTTAATTTCATTATAAAATAAATGGGTCCTATTCATGAATGGAATGATGGGGCAATGTTGTTCTAATGTACAAACAAAATTGAAGGTATTATTCCCCAATAAGAGGCTCACTCCATGATGATTTTTTAAATTAATTCTAGAAATATGAATATTATTCTCCCAATGGTAGATTTTATTTTATAATTTATCATTAATTTCATTCAAGGTGAATATCAGGCACACTATTATATATTATTTATCATTTTAGAATGAAAACAATTCCTTTATCAAAATACAATTCATTATAGATATTTGGATTAAGTGAAATATGATGGTGGATTTTCTATCTTTCAAAATAGTTTAATATATTCCTCATTTTTTTTTCATCCATTGTATATTTACCTAATGATTATAATTTAGTTGTGTCTAATCATTCTCCAAACATCAATTTTTTACCCCCTAATAAAATCATTGATACTTTCCCCTTATGAAACATAAGAAGTATTTAAAGGAGATTCTTCCCAAAATAGTAGTTTCTTCTTTAATGATTCATTAAATTTTAGATAAAATTATATAAGTAAAATATATGATATAATTATGAGTAATTTGAAACCATGTGAAAATAAAAAATATAAAGAAAAGACACATAAAATATATATCACCTGAGAAATAAGCCTAGTTTAATAGAGTTTAAAAATGAATCTAACTTTTTTATACTATGGTATTATATTAGTATGTAATGGTGCTAGAGAAGTTAGATAAAAAATATCATGTACCATTTCTCATACTTGATTAGACTTTATAAATAGATGATATATGAAATCCAAATTATTATGTATGATTTCTTAATCTGTAATTTTTAAATAGGAATCCATAACATCCAACTAGAATTACACCGTCTAGTCTAAGTGATTAACTAGAGGGTCTAGACATCCAGGTTTCCCAAGGAGTTTCAATTTCACCATTTTGTAAAACCAATATATTATATTTGATTTAATTCACTCTTCTATTGATTAATTAATCAATCCTATGTGAAAAACATAAAGTATGTTATTCTTCATTTTATTCTTCCTAACTCAATAGTATACTATGATGTTCAAAAACATATCTAATACTAACACTCACACTATATCCTTTTATACAACCTAGGTGTTCTTTCTTACCTAATGTTTTCAAATAAAATCCATAATACCCTGAGTGATAAATTTCATATATGTTTCTTACCCTAGAAGGGTATTCGAAATTAAAATTTGTAAATGTTACATTAGTGTGATGAATTTTAAAAATTCAAATATTCAAATAATTGTAATAATTAATTTCATATATTCTTTTTAGGTACTTATTTTAATGGATCTATAAGGGTATTATCATTTTTATTGATTATTCCCTTCTAAATTATTCTTGGTTAGAGGGGGATGTTATAGTAATAAAATGAACCACTTCAAAATTACTACTAGGTTTTAGTTGAAATCCATTAGACATTTTAAAAATCATTTTCTCCTCTTATAAAGGATACCCTCTCTACAAAACATGAACCATTAGAAAAAAAGTAGTTGAGATATGTTACTATTACATAATCCAAAAACTTAAATTACATTTTTTGTTAAATTCTAATCAAATCATGATATTATATAAAAATTAAATATGGAATCTAAAGAACCATGAAACTCTTAAACTGATTCTATATTGTGTTGTAATTAAAGAAAATACTTCTATGCTTTCAACTATATTTTCATAACAAATCTAGCTTTTAATAAATAAATATAGGATAAGTATGTGCTCTCTAGTGGTATATTAAAAAGGAAAATATATATATAAATGTAGAAGAACTGTGAGATATGATTTATAAGATGAACTCATACCCCTAGGAAATTTACTAAAAAATAGAAGTGTGCAATAAAAAGAATGAGGTGCAACATGTTTTAACCAATACCTACAGAAAAATAATGGTTTACAAGCCATAAATCTCAGTTTTCATCCATAGTAATTGGAATATAGACTTTAACTAAGATTAACATCAAATCCAATTAGAAAATCATTTAATATAGATGAAAAATATGTATGGGAGTAACTTATACATATCCACCATTTCATCTATCCATTAATATACCTAGATGTCTCTGCGTCCCCCTTTAAATTTAAATCTTTGATGAATATAAAAAATTGCATAGGAGGCCATCCACTACCTACAAGAGAAATCATCAATCAAAAACAAGCCTGCCTAGGTGTCATCCTAGCCATAAAATCAATACTTGAAGTGGATAGTCACAAAAAATAAGCATCAGCCCTTTATTTACATTTATAAACTGGTAAAATCCATAATCATTTCAGGTTCATTGGTTTAGTAATAAGTTGATTTAAACACAAAATATTGGCTTGTAATTATATAATAAAACCCACAACTCATCACAATTGAATGCAGGCAGTCCATGTTGACTAAATTCATCAATTTAGCATAGAATTAATCTTATTACTTATGTATTTATCATTCAAACAATTAGGGAGAATCAAAATCACAAGCAAGGATCAACATATCAAAAAAAAACCAAAAGATATAATCTAAAAAAAATTAATCTATATTAATGATTTACACCTAGAAAAAAAAGACTTTTTATATAATAGATTAAGGAATTGGAAATCACCAATTTTATATTCAAGAATAATGGAATTAAAACAAGAAGTGATGAGAGATTTATGTGGCAAGGTAATAAAACTGAAGGTTACCCACTCGCAGGGTTTGATCTAGGTGGGAGTGAAATGGGAGGAGGGAGGTCATGCAGCTTGGTAAATTGGGGAAGGTTATACCAACAATTTTTTAAAACAATTGGCATATCCTTACTCTATACCAATGGTTAAAAATAACCTTTGGTATGGACTTATGTATACTAATGGTATAACCATTGGTATACCCATATCATAAACACCTTACACTAATAGTTTTGATAAACCATTGGTATAGGGATACCTATACCAACAGTTTTTTCAAACCATTGGTACGGCTCTATTAGCATAGGTAAATTTCTTATTAGTGTTAGAAAAAATATCCATATTTTCTTTTACTACTGGCACATCGTTTATCTAAATAAATCATTTATTTTCAACAATTTGAGGAAGATAAATTTCATTTATATCTTTTAACATTTTCTCAACTTCTTAATATGTTATCAAAGGTACTAATTGATTATCATAAGCTAACATAAACTCATTTTAGAAAGTAACTTATTTAGCTCATAAATATATCTAAACATGATAATATGAAATCAAATCCATACCCAGAATAACATGAAAATCAATAATAGGAAATACAATAAGGTTTAAATGTAAAATCCTTCCACTGATAACAACAAGATGATATTTGTAAAATAAATTCCTTAATATTATCCCCAATAATATTTAAAAAAAGTCTTGACTTCATTTATTAAAGTGAAAATTTCATTTTACCAGTAAATTTATAAAAAATTAAATAATGTGTAGACCATGAATCAATCAAGATATTATCATAATATGAATAAAAAGGTAATGTAACTATTACAACTTTGTTCAATGTCCCAACATCTACCAAAGTAGTTTCAAATAATTTCACATCACCCTTATACTTATAGACTTGGTTCTTCCCATCATTCATTCTCTTATTAAGACATGTATCTGTATAATGAAACATTTCATTACATTTAAAACACCATATAGCATGATTATAAAAATTGGTCTTACCACTACTAAGATCATTTTCTTTTCAATAATGAGCCATATTCCCAAACATACCACATCCAAATCACTTCCTAGATTTCATATAACATTCCCCATGGTGCTTTTTACAATAACTATCACAAACTAAAAACTTGATTTTCTTACCTTCAGATTTTTTTTGATGGATTAATTCCATTTACCTACCACATAGACCTCTTTTTTTTGTTTTCATAGGACACGTGATCATCAATAAACTTCATTTCCATCTTCTCAGCACAACAAACAAGATTTTCATAACATTTAAATTCATGAGAGGCCAATTCTATTTCATATATCAGCATTTATCCTAAGTAAAACTGATTTATTTTACTAGAAATCCCCCTTATACAATTTGGTACATACCTTTCCAATTGGGTGATGTTTTCTTTATACATGGACACTAAATCATCCTCCTTTGGCCTCAATTCCAATCATTGATGTTACATCCTATATCAAACAAACATATGAAAATATTTCTCAAAAAAATATTATTAAATGTATTCCATTTCATGGATTCGATCTCTTTTATTTCTATAGTATTCTTAACCATTGACTACCATAAAATTAAAAATGGTAAATAAGAAGAGTTAAAATTTAATGCTCTGAATAACCCATGACTTCAAATATATTTTCCAACTCATTAATCCATCCTTTAACTACCACTATGTTAAAAGATCCATTGAATGTTGGAGGGTATAGTCTCATAAAATTATCCACTATTGACATGTTCATATATTGTAGATCTGGTTGAAATCTATCATGGATTCCACCACCATTTATATCTTACATCTACAGATCTATCATAGTAACGAATTATTAGATTCTAATTATAACCATTCTAGGTTGCTGATTTGTAAGGATATTGTCCTCTTGGTGTCTTTATACTTTAGATTCACTATTTACTTTGTGAAAAACCATTCTAGATAAACATAGTTTATATGAAGAAATTTGACAAAATTAAAATGTTATATCATGGAAGCCCTAAA